>PVKN010002080.1:0-45042 GCA_004027915.1 Capromys pilorides
GCTCTGTGCTCTCTCTCTCTCTCTCTCTCTCTCTCTCTCTCTCTCTCTCCTTCATGGCCTCATTTTAATCTGGCAGTGGTGTAGTTGTTTGGCACCAACAACCAGGTATATGAACAACTCCCAAGCAAGCCCACTGAAGTAATTATTTTCCCCACCTATGCAGCTTTTCTTTTCTTGCCCACCCCTTTGGTACTATTGAGACAATTAACCTTCAGCTTTCCATATTCTTTCGAGTAAGGTTTTCGAGGAAAATGAGAGCAAGGGGTAAATTAGCATAAAATTGTTTCCAGGCTGTTCCATTCTACCAGCTCTTGGGCTGTAGGGTGTGGAGGGGAGGAGCATGTTTTTCATTTACCTTGTTTGAGTTGTTAGCATTCTCAAGTCTACTATCCAAAGAAGTTGAAAATAAGACCCCTGGTTGATAGAGGAGAGATCACTTATATAGATAACAAATGTCATTTGCAAAAAGTTGACAAGCCTAATTGAGTGTTCTCTGATGTTAATCAAATTAAATAACGTGGAAAGCGCCTCAGCCTAATGAACACAGGCTACTGCCCAAACTGGTTACCATTCAAACCCTGCCAAGATGGATAGGTGTAATTGTGCTTTAAGTGTTTAGCATTTGGATATGTGGAAACTGGGTCCAGGGGAAGGGAAGAGTTGGGGGCTTTGGGGACTGTAGCTTGTCCCTCACATGTCAGGCAGGCATGTAGTCATGGCAGGCAGACAGTGACTTTCTGAGTCTGCATGCTGTAAGGATTTCTCTCTGCAGGTCCCTCCTGCTAGTGGTCCTCGTGGCTCCAGGCTTCACGCCAGGGAGGATGATCCCAGGAGAAGGCCCAGGAGGCAGCCAGTAGACAGATGGCAAGAAATCCCTTCCGGTAGTCTTGGGGTTGGCAACTCCATGGTTTACTCCTCGCAAATTCTCCATGGTGCTTTCTTCTGCAGCGGGAGCAGCTTCCCTTCTTGGGTTTCCAGCATAGCGGGTTTGAGCTGGACGCGGTCCGCTTGCCCCTCAGAGCCACTCTGGCCTTCCCCACCTTGTACTCTGCTGAGGTATTGGGATTCTGTTAACCACATCCATAGTTTTCCATGTGCTCTGTTTCTGTTTAGTTTGGGCTATAGACACCCCAGCAAGCAAAAGGGAAGGGAGAGAGAGAAGTGGGCCCAGGTTGCTTCTCTGCAGGCTTTCTTCCTGGGGGCCCCTCAGACAGGCACCTGCTGAGCTGCAAGCAACACCAGTGCCCCAAGGAAGCCACCCCCATGCCACCTTCTACCTTCTGGTTCCAAGGTGTTTCTCCCCCTCCTCACTCTGAGACCCAAGATGGCACTATCTTGGCTGTCCGTGGTCCTGTGTTGTAGGATTCTGTCCAGATCATTTGGAACAACCACATCACAACATACATGGAATTACCCAATATTTATTTTTTATTTTTTAGGGAAGAGCTCACAGGGTGTTCAAGATCTCACTGCTAGATTGGACTCCTAGTGATCCGCCTGTTTACAGCCTCCCAAGAGCTGGGATTATAGGCGTGGGCCACCACGCCCAGTCTCAATTGCCACTTCAATGCACCCCAGCAGTGGGGCCAGTATGGCAGGCCCAAGGATTGAATTCCTAGCCCCTGTTCCTGCATGGAGGCACTTTAATCCACTGAGCTATTTGGCCGGCCGGAATTACCCAACTTTAACATGCCATTTTTGCCCAGTTGGGCCTGTCCCCTGATAAGATAAATCGATCTAATCTTGTAGCCAAAACATCACATGCACTGGGAGGAAAACTTCATAAGTGAGAAAGTCAAAGATGGGCTGCTATACCCACCTTGAGATTGTGTGACAGGAAGCTTAGTTTTGTTTTGTTTTGGGAGTTGTTTGCTTTATTTTTGGTGAGCGTGCTACACTCTCCCTCGCTGTGTAAGAAAGAGCTTTGCTATGTGCATTCCAGTGCTGTCCTGAGCCTTTTGCCTGTCCATCTCCATCTGTTGCTCTGCTCTCCCTCAGACGAGCCACTCAGTTGGACTCTAATGATGAGAACACTGGAACACTCCAATGACGTCCATCTGAATGTGACTGACAATTCGTTTCCACCCTCTGACTCTGGGCGTCTGTTCAGAGCCACCTGTTGACTCCACACATTGCATCCTGCCTGACCAAACCAGCAAACTTCAGAAATGGTGGCCTTCAAGTTGACTGAAAGGCTGGGTCTTTCACCAGAAGGCAACTTGAATTAGTGTCACCATAAAGCCACTATGAAAAATAATATATTAACATGACATCAATGCTTCATTTTCAAAAGCATGTACAGTATTCAATAGTCTTGCATTTGACAAGTTTTGTTCCGGTTCAGTCTCTTTCCAGCTATGGAGCATGAGAAGCTATGTTTGGCATTCTGGAAAAGCTTCTGTCTGGGGAGGGGAGTTAGAAGAGGGAGATGCAGAGGTGGAATAAGCGTGGAGTCAATTCCAGCACTGTGACACAAATCAAGTCCCTTGCAGTGGACCTTCCTCTGCTGGAAGATAGCTACTCTGCACTTAGAAATCTCTGGGCTTCTCTTGGGGGTTTAGCAACCCTAATGCCAAGACTATCAGGTTCATATAATATTGGTTATTTACTTATTATTTTAGAGCCATGGAGGTTTAGATAAACCATGAATAGAGCCAAGTTCTTGATTCATGGGGAATTGCTGGGTGGCTTTTCTGAGATGTGGTTTCTTTATTTGAAAAATAGAAATAATAATGTACTTGTAAGGAATGTCGCAAGAGTAGCATCCAAACATACCGTTCTCTGCTTCTTGAGTGTGCTTATACCTTAAACACCCTGAAATGCCTCATCTTTTTAAAGAAATCATATATTTTGTATTTTTAGGGAAGGATCTACAGGGTGTTCAGGGTCTCACAGCTAGATTGGACTCATAGTGATCTGCCTATTTACAGCCTCCCAAGAGCTGGGATTTCAGGCATGCGCCGCCATACCCAGTCTCAATTGCTGTCTCAGCATGCCCCGGGGCTGGGGCTGGCAGGGCAGGCCCAGGGATTGAACCCCTGACCCCTGTGCCTGCTTGCAGGTGCTTTCATCTGCTGAGCTATTTGGCTGGCCCTGAAATGGCTCATCTTCTGCTGTCTGACAAACTGCACGCAAAGTGCCGTGGAGATGGATGTGTGAGGGACTTCTCGACTAGCTGCGGACACCTGGGACTGCCACGACCCTTTCCACTCTTGACTTCACCTAGTTCTTGCTGCTCAACCTTGCTCTCATCGATGTGCACTTACCTGCACTTAGAGCACACTTGGGGCCATTACTACCCAGAAGGGGCCCCACAGAGCTCCTTCAGACCGAGGTCCTGGCTCTTCCTGGCTCTATCTACTCTACATCGGCAAATGCAACCCTGTGGCCAGTTGTTTGAAATCTAATTTGCTATGATGATGTTTGGGGTTTTATAGTTAGATGATTCCCTGGATGGGAAAGTATATTATAATAAGGAATATTTTATGATGTTTCAATTTGAAAATAGATTTACACTTATTTATTTTTATTTGTTTTGATTTATATTTAAATTGCTCCCAATACCTTCTGAATTTACTTATCATTAATTAATGATCCTTTTAATAATTGCTGCCACGTCTTTATTAATCACACTGTCAGTGACTGTTTCTGTGACCTCTGATCTCACAAGAGGCCTTGGTATCTCCTGAGTGTTTGGGACTCAGAAAGCTGACAAGAAATTCCCTCGAGGAGAGGAGATAGGGTCATAGCTGTGGCCCTGTCTAGAAGGGCACTGTACACACCATCGATGTCACTACCTTCCCACTTTAGCTCAGTGGTAGATTTTTGTTGTTGTTTTGTCTTTGTGGAACTCAGGACCTTGCACTTGCCAGGCAGGCACTTGTGCCCTGGAGCTATCTCCCCAGCCCCTCAGTGGTAGATTTAATGCTGTGCAGAGATGGACTTAGGTCTGATGAATGGGACCCAGAACCCCGTGAACTTGGTCACACTTCTTCATCTTCCTGGGCTTCTGTTTCTCTGCACAGGAAGTGGGGAAAATCAAATTGGCCCTGGGGGGTTATCAGGAGGGTTCCTGAGTCTTTCACATAAAGGAGGATGTCGCTTCCCTATGTGTGACTCAGAGCCCAGCACTGGAGACTCCAGGATGCGTAAGAGCTGGATTTGGCCTGGCAGGCCTGTGAAGTCTAGTGGGGGGTCCAAGGAAGACGTGTGGAGGGAGGTCGGACCCACCTGGCCCGGGCCGATAAGGAAGCCAGTGGACTGGGATGCGCTTTAGGATGGCCGAGGCTTCTGAGATGCACAGCCTCGCTGCGCAAGAGCCATCAGGCTCAGCGGCTTGGCTCATAGGGCAGCGAGGGTAGCTTCAGGCCAGGCCGTGCTCCTCAGCTGAAGCTGCACATATGGCCCAAGGCTACAGGCCACGCTGTCTTCACCCAGCCCCAGAGCAGCGCGGCGTCACCCGCGCAGCCTGCTCAGCTGGAAGCCGTGCGTGGCAGGTGCGCGTCTATGCTCATCTCTGTCTCCGGTCCTGGCTTCCTCAGCCTCTCTGTGCTCTAACAGCCAGCCTACCTCAAGAGTCAGGGCGATACCTGATGCTGACAGGCCCATTGTGCGGCTGGCACAGAGTGGGCACTGCACTGCCATTATCTATAATTACAACTTGTCATTGCTTAGCCATCGTGCTAACAATACTAACATGAGTAGAGCACTTTTCAGGTGCTAGGCACTAGGCTGGGCACTGTGCACAATTCACTCCTTTAGTCTTTATTACACAGCTATGACCTGGAATCACTGTCACCCCCACTCTACCGGTGGCCAAGCCCCTTCAGCACACAATCAACACAGGAGGAAGTGGGTACGGACCCTGGGAGGCTTCACATCATATCTATGTCGCTTACCATACTGCTCTCCACCACTGTAGATGCTGAGGGGTTGCTCACTCAACATTTTTAATTGTTTTAGGATGACGAGCACCTCGACTTCAGGCTCTTGCCTACAGAAATGAAAGAAGAAAGAGGGAAAGGCGAGCTCTTCCCCGGGGGGCAGACAGCCCTGCACTCCTGTACGTGTGAGTAGCCATAGGCAACCACACGCAGCAGTGGTTGGCCAGATCGCAATCCTTACACAGCACAAGGGGGCCGTGGTGCTTAGCTTCCTGCTACTCCAACGAAACACCCAAGACCAATCTGTAATCCCACATATCTGTAATCCCACCACTCTAGGGTGTTGAGGCAGGAGGATCACATGATCGAGCCCGATTTGGGCAACTTCGCAACTCAGCAAGGCCCTGACTCAAAATATATATAAAAGATACGGAGGGGGCTCCTTGTCTTAAGATCCTGTGTTTAATTTGAAGTACCTCACAGAGAGCCCAAGAAGGAGAAGGTGGTGGAGAGAGAAAGAGGGCGGACAGAGAAGGGGAAGGGCAGCACAAAGGAGACAGGAAGAGAGAGAAAGACAGAGAGAGACAGAGACAGAGACACACAGAGAGAGATCCTTCCGTTCACAGCTCTGGTAGTTGGGCCTGTGGCTGCTTGATGCTATTATTTCGGGCTTGTACTGAGGTAGCTCATCTTGGGGCCAAGATATTTAAACCAGAACTGCTCGCTCCTTGTCTTGCCAGATGTGAAAGAGAGAAGAAGACGAAGGGGTCAGGGTCCCACATCTCCTCCAAGGCAGACCCCAGTGACCTAAGATTTCTACTAGACCCTGCCCCTTAAAGCATCCCTCACCTCTCAGTGGCATGGAGCTGGGGACAACCCTTCAATGCATGTCCTTTGAGGGGACAGTGAAGAGTTGACCTATATAACAGGAGCATGATCGAGGATTCACTGGAATTACTCGTAGGGCCTTTGGATGACGTGAAGTACTCTGTACCAGGAGTTTGGAGCAGACACCAGTGGCAATCAAGTCACCAAGGTCCTCTGGCCCCACTGTACAAGGACCAGAGGCTGGGACTTATTCCTCATCCCCAAGCCTGCAGTGCTCTGCCCCCACCAGGTCAGTGCTTCGAGAGTGCTCAGGGAGGACCTGGGTGCCGGTGACCTCGAGTCTCACTGCTTTGTGCCCTGAACACGAGGCCCACTGACAGCATTTTGACCCAACTTACCCCGAGAAGCCCAAGTTCATCATGGTGATGTGTTCAGCAACTCTGGTGCTCTTGCTCAGTCTCTTAAAAAGCTGTCAGGCAGTAAGTATTATTTATGGTTTGTTCCTAAAATAATTCTGTGCTGTTTGGAAGTGGCACAAGTCAACCGGTGATGTGTGAGCAGTTTGAAATTAATGTTCATCTTTCAGCCTTTTATTAAGTTGGCCAAAGACCAATCTCAGAAAAAACACATTTTTAGAAATACTACTTTCTTCTTTTTGAAGCTGAAAGAAGTAGCAAAATCAGTGGATCTCTTTAAAAGCGACAAAAACCAAACACCAGACATTCAGGCTTGGGGACAAAAGGAAGCACCGTCCCTGTGCTTCAGTGTTAGACCCCAGGCGTCTTTGCTCCTGCCGAGCTCACTCTGATGTTCGCTTGGCTCCCGCTGGGGCAGCAAAGCGCCGTAAGCAGGAGCTGGACTCCACTGGTGACACATGAGGACTCACGAGGGGACCGCTTTACCCAGTCAGCCAACAAGAGCTGTCTTTGTCCCTCGTATGCACAGCCACTGGTGCTCTGTGCTGTGAGGACAGTCCCATCCTGTCCTGGAATGCACAGAGGAAAGTGGGCTGCGAGCTCCCTGATTTCCCTTCCTTTCCAGGTCCTGAGTAGCTCTGCTATTTAAGACCCTGTGAAAGACCAGGCATGCGCAGTCCCCCCAGCCCCAGGTCAGGAACCCGCACTTTCTCTACAGTCCTCCAGGCCCTGTCTCAGCGCTTGGTAAAGTAAAGGCCCAAGACCTTTACTTTAAATCCATCCCAGGCCCCTCCTCCTCTTGACTTTGACCTCCTCATGGCACCTGCCACCCCACGTGACCCAGCCACTTTTTTCTTCTTTTTCCCGCCTACCAGTGCTCCTAATTTTACTTCCATGCAGAACTCCCGACTCTCGGTGCTGGGCTGAACACCTCCTCTCTATCCTCACCATGACTGGCAGGCCTGGCCCGATCACCGTGTGCCCTGCTCCTTCTCCGTCTACTCCGAGATGGACCACCCGTGGTCTCTGGCGTCTCGCTCCTGCACTTGATCCCAGCAAGCCCTCACTTCCTCAAGGTACTTGATTGGAAGCCGGAAGTCCCTGTCTTGGAAGTGCTAATCTCTGCACCTGGATGATGGGAATCCCAGGACAGCTACGAAACCCCATGCTCAAGCTATTTGGGTCTGGGAAGTTGCGCAGAGCATTTCAGATCATAAAGGAGCCAGGACAACGGTGCGGCGCTGAATGGCCTGTGTGTAGCGCCGGCTCTCGACACCCTGATCACACTTTGTGGGAAAGAAAGAGCGCTGTGACACTGTGCCCTCCGTGCCAGGTTGTAGCAGGGAGCCACTTGTTCCAGGTCTCCATTCATTTGCTATGAACGACTACTGACTCAGTTTCCTCTCTCCTTGCTATGACCTCTTTTGTGACACAGAGAAACTCCGGACAGGCGGGCTCTGTCAGGGCCCCCGCGAGTTTAGATCCCAGCACCACAGTCAACACCCTTGACAACACAGGACGACATCAGCCCTAAGGCAATGGGGCAGTGGCCAGGAGGGGGTGTCTGCATTCTTCTTCTTCTTCTTCTTCTTCTTCTTCTTCTTCTTCTTCTTCTTCTTCTTCTTCTTCTTCTTCTTCTTCTTCTTCTTCTTCTTCTTCTTCACTGTAGCTTTCAGGTTTCATTTGCTCTTTCAGGCTCTTACAGTAGTGAGACAATATGATGGTGCCATGTTGGCACATGTGGGTCTGGTTTAGTTCACTTTAGAGTATGGTCTTGAGACACATCCTTTTACTGATAAAAGCCTCAAATTTATCCTTCTCTATAGCTGAATAATACTGCTAAGAAATCCTGACTCACTTATTTTGTGCCAAGTACATGGGCCTGGCGTTAGCCTGGGGAGGGTTTTTCATCTCGACGTCACTGGCATTTGGGGCTGGGTGATCTCGCCATGGGAGACAGTCCTCGGCAGTGCACGGGGTGTAGGCAGACGCTAGGCACCATGGGCACCCTCTCCCTCAACAGCAGTCACAATCAGAAGTGACTCAGGCACGGAGACACTGTGGGTGTCAGTGGAATTTTGTCTAATTTTTTTTCTCATATCATTTCAAGCGTGAAGCTCCAAATGCAAAAGAAGAATGTCTCTTTTGAAAAATTTTATTTTAGAGAGACAAAAAGCTCAATAAAATGATACAGAGTTTCAAAGCAAGATGATAGGAAGCTGCCAATGATTATTATGTTGCACATTGTTATCTGCAAAGCAGTTGCTCAGGTGAGCAGCCTCAGGCACGCAAGCTGATCAAGCAGCGTAAGCACGACCGTTCCACTCGATGAACTCATAGAATTTAGCAGCACCGTTATCCCAGCCGGCTTGCGCATGCGCACATAGTTTCTCTTCCTTCTTTGGTCCCCCCCATCCCCACTCCCAGTTGTTCTTTCCTTCTGAGCAGTTTTGAAGAGCGTCTTTTTGATTCAAGGGAAAGAAGAGGAAAGTCCAGACCCTGAGAGCTTAAGGAGTAAAACTCAGACTTACTTCCCACACTTAGCAGAAAAAGGTCGAGGCCCAATGGGGAGAGGCCCGCAGGTTTCGGGAGGTGGAGGATGGGGGAGAATGGAGTCCACAGACTCGAGGACTCCGGGACCCCAGCAAGTGCCCTGAGCCACGGCTCTCCCGAGTGTCCGCCTCTGAAATGGGTCTCGTGACGTTGACCTCACAGGGCACAGGTGGAACACACCTTTGCTGTGAGACTTAACAGACATGGCAGACATAAACGACTTGGACCTTTGGGGTCCAGATGAGATAGCTTTTGCAATGGAAGGTCGTTGTCATTTTGATCAGTGACTTAGTGTCTGTATTTAAATATCTGCTCCAAGTTGAGCTCAATCTGAGAATTATTGAGTTCCTGAAATTATCAGAATGAAGCAGTTTATTTTCATTTACATGTCCAAAGTACTTTTATTTTTATCTTTGTTAGTGTTTTGGGTCCATTTTATTCCTTTTTCTTTTCTCTTCCTTCCTTTCTCCCTTAACCCAAATTCCTCTTTCTTTTAAAACACTTATTCTTATTTCAGAAAACCTATTATAAATACCTTGGTCCTTATTTACTCTTTCAGCTTTTCACAGGAAGGAAATCATGTGGTATTTCTGCACGTGTGTCCAATTTATTTCACATAAGAGGATGGCCACAAGGGGATCCACTCACTTAGAGCTGTCCCAAACTTACCCTTCTTTGTGGCTAAGTAGCACCCCATGGGATAAGAACGTCACACTTTTCTTGTTGATTCCTAAATTGCTGGGCATTTGGCTTTTTCCCAAGACTTACCTATTACAAATTGTGCTGCTCTAAAAGTGGGTGCTGATCTGTCTCTGTGCTATGATGTTCGTAATTCTTCTGGGAAGACAACCAGCAGGGAAATAAGTGGGCTCGTGGGTCTCTAATTCTAGTCTTTTGAGGAATCTCCACACTGATTTCCACAGTGGCTGCGCCAGTCCACACTCCCACCAATACTGGGGAAAGATTCTTTTTCCCGCACAGCCCTGCTGGCACCTATTATTAGTTGATTTCTTGATAATTACAGTTCTTTCTGGAGTAAGATGGAATCTCAGCATTGTTTTAATTTTCCTATCTCAATGGTTTCTTGCATTTTGTTTCAATCTAGTGTAATTTGCATCTCTGGAAGGATCAGTGAACATTATTTTCACATACTTTTTTGGTGTTCACATTTCCTCTTTGAGGAATGCCTATTCATTTGGGGGCATAATTTTTTTTGGGGGGTCTGATTGTTTTCAAACTTGTGTGGGGAAGGTTTAGGGTTTCCTCACTTTTGTTCCTGGGCAGCTAATGACTTCTGGGAGTCTGGGAGCCTGTGACCCTGAGCTGGGTGGGCTCTGGGACAGCGAACAGACCTCGGGAGGGCTGCCATGACCTTGGGTCTTGGCCCTGCAGAACTGGGGATGCAGGTGTGGCTGTGGGTCTGAGCCCAGACTGAACCAAAGCGCTTGGGGCTTGCGTCTCACACAGTTGCCGTCTCTATGGGTGGCCGTGCAGGTCACTTCATCCTTGGCCTCAAAGTCCTCATCAGTATAATGGGAATGATAATGGTAGAAATGATGACTCCTATGTTCTGAGCTTAATAAAATGCAATGATCAACAAATTGATGCTCCTGGTATGTTTTAAACTTCACTAACTATTATAACTGCATTCAGACTTGTACAAAAGAGTTTTATAAATTCAGGTAGGAGCAAAAGGAGATGTAACAAAACACAAGAAAGCATTTGTCAAATTTCGATGATCTTAGTTCTATTTTAAGAATTCAGTTGAGTCTCTGGAAGGTCCTCGCTGTGGAGAGAGAGCCCAGATGCCCAAAGAGTCTGTGTGTTTGGTAAAGTGACTCTCTCCAGAGCCCTCAGAAAGGTCAGAACTTCTGAGCTACAGGCTTATCAGTTAAAAGCCTCCAACACGAGTGCAAACCGTGCATTCCTCAGATCGGCCAGGGTCTAAGCTGTGGAGCCTCCCTGCAAGGAACTGATGGAATTCTCTCTAAATCAGGGGAACTGAGACAAAGGGGTGCGGGGTGCCATACAGGAGGAGCAGAGTTCTACGCAGTTTGGGCCGTGTCAAAGGCTCGGCCCGGGCTGAGACCTGTGGAATCAGTGATGATCTTGACTCATAAACCTGCCTCTCACCACTTCCCATGTGGGATATTTTACCAGAGTGGACTCCTACTCAACAAAATACTTTGCAAGTAGCAAACTCCCTCTCATCCTTACAGAAGGGTCAAGGGTTGGAATTTTTCAAATCTCTTTGGAAAGTAGAAGAAGCCATCCCAGCTTCCCCGAGAGCCTGAACATCTACAAACCACTGCCCTGAAGACAAAGGCTCTTGAGCTTTGGAAAAAGTATTCAGCTGGTTTCTTTTCTACACACATTCCCTCTTTCAATCATGTTTTAATACTTCCACATTTGTCAGGAAGACCTGAGGTTTCCTGGTAAGGCCCCTGCGTCCTTCCTAGCATCTGTCACATGCCCCAGAGCATTCACAAGCTCCTTCTCTGCATCCTACATGCTGCAGCAAAATGCTCCTGGAATAAGTGTAAGTCACATAATTATCTCCTCCACTTTGTACAAAGGCTTGGTGGCAGGTAGAGTTAGCAAGACAGTGCACTTAAGCTCAGTAATAACTACTTAAACACAGTTTCTTCTTGTTTGACTGGAACAATAAAGAGTTCCCACTTTTCAGATAAGTGCTGTTGAGAAGATATTAATTGGGATGAGAATGTCATCATTTGCCCTCCTGAAAAGAGTCTCTTCAAGCAAAAATCCTTTCAAGAGAAGTAGGGGATGTGTTTCACACCTATAATCCCAGCACTTGAGAAGTTGAGGCAGAAGGATTTGCCAATTTGAGGCCAGCCTGGGCTATAAAATACTTAACTGGGGGCCAGTCTGGATTCCAGCATGAGACCATGTCTCAATCAAACAAAGCAAAACACAGATTCCAATCAGGAGTGTAATTGTGTACTCCTGAGATGCCAGGCATGGCGACGTGCTCAGCCGCTCAGAGACAGTAGGAGACAGCGTTTCCAGAGATGAGGTGTCTCTGCGTAGCATGGGTCCTTCTTAGGTCAGCATGACATCGCTGTCACCTTTCTAATCTGCCTCAGCAGGGACTGTCAACTGTGCTGGTGGCCTGTTCAACTGGCTATAGAATTGGAGGTTCAAGCAAGTTCTGTCTTTTGAACTTTTGGTCCTTTGTTGAAAGAACCACATCATTCCTTTGAGTCCTTCTCCTTTCATCTCTGAATATGCTCTGTATTGCTGAGCTTCATGGTAGCCAACTAAAGTCAATCCACCTCCTCTTGTTGAAGATGAGAACACTGAGCCCAGACCCAGGCAGTTGTCTGGACTGTAGCAGAGCTTGGTGAATGCTTGTGGTCAATCTGTGGGTGACACAGGTGGAAATCTTTACAGTGTGTGCAGAGCTCAGCTAGAAGAACACCATGAACGGTCAAGCAGAGGAAAGGCTGCAGGACGGAGGAGCTGGAGCATCTCCAGTGGAAGGCGGGGAGCTATGGAGCAAGCTCTGAGGCTCCCAATCTTGGCTGCATTGCTGGTTCAGCCTGCTCCTAGGGGCGTGACCCTGGGCCCATCACAGAGCACCGCTGGTGCACAGATCTCTGCAAGGCAGGAAGCACCAGCGATGCTTAGCAGAGCCCAGGGAGAGTCTACATCACGCAGTGGGTAGGAGTCGTTTATGAAAGCCCAGGGGGTCAGGAAGAAGTCGAGTTACATACATTCACCACTATTTGTGTAAAATGTAAGTGCATTGTCCTCCCTACCAGCAAACAAAAAAGCCAGTGACCTTGCGCCAAGTGCAAGATCCAACCAAGCTGACTTGGGAGAACATGGGCAAGTCCCCCTTGGGTCATGGGCACGTGGGTGTGAACCCAGGCAAGTCCCACCTAGAGCATGGGCATGAGGGTGTGCGTGGAGGTCTTCAGAGCAGCTGCTGAAGAGCTGCCTACATTGTTATCTGGTCGGGTCACATATGTTACATGCTTTGAGATAGACGTGCTTATTCATATTTAATCTTCCTCTGTGCAGGTTAAATACTGAGTCTAGCTCTCAGATGGGCAGGGAGGGCTGGAATAGGCATTCTGTCTCTGTCCCTGCACTGAACCATTTTCCTCTCAGATGGACAAGAAGGAGAGATGAGGCACAGGTCTGTAGCCTGGCAGGAGGCGGCCTCAGGGCCATGACAGAGACGGCCCCTCATCTTTCTGGGAAGTGAAGGAAAGCCACAGACTCAGAATCTGAGTACAAGACAAGAGCCTGGATGGTCAGGAGGGGGTGGGAGACATTGCTTTTGGATTGTAACTGGGAGACAACTGAGAGGGACTTGAGAGGAGCTGGGGCATGGGTAACCTCAGCCAGAACTGACTTCAGAATCTCTTCAGTGGCCTTTTTTTTTTTTTTTTAATTATTCCTTCATGCATTCATTCATTTGTTCATTCATTCATTCATTCATTCATTCATTCATTCATTCATTCATCCACTCACTCACTCACTCACCTCCCGGCCTAGCTACACTTCTCCTGAGAAGAGCCCTTCCCCGCTGTGCTTTGATGTCTTTCCCAACTGAACAGGTGAAAGGCACGTGGTGGCTGAGGTCTGAGAGCACGGCCAGGCCACTCCTGACCCGAGCCCTGAGTGAGGTGGAGGAGGAAGCCAGGGCTCCACCCAGAGTCATCCTGGGCCTTTGCTGTCTCCTCTGGGCGGAGGGACAAGGTCTTTGGGAGCTGGAGTCGGCTGATGAAGACCCCTGCCGCTTTCTCCTTACTTGGCTAATGCAAGAAATACTTATTTATTGCCGACCACCTGCAAACTCTTCCGCATCAGCCTTCTCAGCTTCATCTCCAGCTGCACTGTGGAATGGACTCTCCTGTCACATTTTCCAGGCTGAACAACAGGTCCAGGAGCCACAACGACCCGGACAAGCTGGCTCAGGGCCTCAGAGCTGATTTGACTCACGGATGCCCGCTCGCCTCTTGGGCCCCTGCCTTGTCTGGGATGCGGTGACAGCCTTCTGTCTTTCCTCTGCCCACCTGCTGGGACCGACAGGCCTGCACAGGTTGGTTCTCCTGGAGGCCAAGAACCACAGCGCAAATTTTACAGGACAGCTGGGGCCAGACAGACATTTACGTGACCTCTGCCTCTGTTTGTCAGATTTGTTTCATGGCCAAGACATTTTCACGTTCTGAGTCCCACGGGAACCTCCCAGGCTCAGATGAGAGTCTTTTCCTACTGAAAATTCTTACAGCCTTTACGTGTGACCTGCTCCATTAGGCTGGCATCCACTGCCCAACCTGGGCCACGCCATGGGCCTTGGCGTGGGCGCGGATGTTGAGCGTGTGATTGATCCATAGGCAGTTTCTTCCCCACTCTTGAAAAATATTGTGTGCTCAGGAACTAGGAAACTCAGGCAGGTCCGAACAAGACAGATGGCCTTTAATTCTTTCCTAAGTCCTTTATGTTTTTCCTCTGCTGAATTTAGCATTGCCTAGAATCTAAGTTTTGCCTTCCACTGGGATATGGGACTCCAAATTACTTAATCACAGTGAATGTGGACTGACTCCATGGGATAAGTCTTGGCTGCGAGTGTGTGACAGGGCGGAATGGGACAAAAAAAAAGAGGAAGGAGGCAGAGGCCATCACGAGGGGAGAGGCAGGGAGGGCGGTGGGAGGCGGGCTCCGAGGGGGCTCCGACAGCTGCCTTGCCCCCATTATGCTAAGCTTCAGAGTGATCTTTTTTATTTTTCCTTTTCTATTTTTTTGTGGCAGAATGGGCTGAACCTGTGGCCCTGGGCATAGAGAGCAACCTGTGAACCCATGACGATCATGTGGGTTCCTCCCCCGCTCTCCTACCCCTCCTAGCAAGAATCCTGAGGTCTGCAGGTGACAAGCAAGGGCTCTGCAAACCCGACACTCTCACCTCTCACCCCCTGCTCACCTCCTGGGATCCTGTCCTTCCTGCACTCCAGAGGAGGGGCCTACCCAGGAAGCAGGCGCAACCACGCACGGGCGGGCTCGCTGCTCCCACCCGCCCTGCTAGCTCTCCTTCATTACAAACATGCACCTTCAGAGTCTTACGGACTCAGACTCAGCCTTCTGCCTTCACTAAATCTGCACCAAACATCTTGTCCTCAGCCAAGACTCCCTGAGCTATTGCCTTCTTCCTGTCTCTGGTTTCCTGTTCCCCAGCCAGGCTGTGGACTGGAAAGGCCGGCTCACCTTCCCACTTACTGTGTGTTATGTGCATTCGTGTGTTACCAGCGACAGCATCTGTTCATCGGTGTTTGCTGTCGTTTTGTTTGGTGTGGGGCTTCAAGCCCACACCGTGTGCCTTGTAGACAAGCATTCGACCACTGAGCTGCACCCAGGAGCCTCAGCAGCTAGGACGGCAAAGATGTCCATCAACTATGGCAAGGCAGGAAAGAAAGGTAAGGAGGATAGAGGAAGGAACAAAAGGAGAAAGAGAGGAAACAAGAGAGGAGGAAATCCACAGAGGAGCAGTGAGCAAGAGCACGAGTCTTAGCGTCTTCTTCAGTCCCTGAAGCCCTGCAGGGTGTCTGTCGTTGCTTCTTCTGGGATGAAGGACCAGTTGCCCCCACAGATGGAGCACTCCATCTGTGGTCAGCTGGGAGGACGCACGCTGGGCTTGTTCCCAGGCTCGGTCCAGGCCCCTGCAGCCTGTGGCCGCTCACAGGCCTGTCTCGTCCCTGCTCTCAGAAGCTCTTCTCTCACTGGACACTATCAGCACTGCCACTTGAATATTTAGAGACGGAATCAAAGGTTGGAACTGCAGGCTTCACTTTTCTCTTCATCTGTTAATAATAACGATAATACCTGGTTATAACTGGGAGCCACAGTACTTGCCTGGATCTGACCACTTGTCATTGTGATGCTCCTGTGAAAGTGCTTCCTGGATGAGACCAACGCTGAATCAGTGGGCTTGGGGTGAAGCAAAGGGTCCCCACGACACAAGCAGCCTCCCCAGGAAGGAGCAAGTCTGGACAGAACGAAGGCTAATCCCACCTAAGCCTCAGGGAACCCCACCAGCGGGCTGCCGGTGGGCTCAGAGGGCACCTGCTCCTTGGGTCTGCAGGGTACCACCAACATGACTCTTGATTTATTCTTCCACATTCTGCATTTATGTGACTTAATTCTTCAAGTTATACCTCCCTTTTTGTGTGTGTGATGGAGGGGCGGGATGTGTGCATGTGTGGGTATCCCATTTACTTCCTGAATCGCCCTCCCTGGATACCAAATCCATTGGTGATCAGGTTTTTTCCAGAGAACAGCAGAGCATTTGCGAAGAACCTGCACATACTTCCACAGTGCTGACACGGCAGGTGCCCCCACCCCTCCACGCCTCACATTAAGACCCGCACATAGGAAGCAACACAGTGCCTCAGCCAGCCTTTCTTTGTTGTGATGAAATACTTGGGACAGGCAGTTTAAGGAAGAAGAGGCTTTTCTGGGCTCAGTGATCTCAGCCCATGGAGAACAGGGCCTCTGCTCTACACCTGTGGCAAGGCAGGGCCATGAGCATGGAAGAGGACCCGAGGAAGGCTTCTCAACTCACAGCAGCCAGGAAGCAGAGAGAAAGGAGATAGCTGGAAAGGAGGTTCCTGGGAGAAGGCCAGGCCCAGGGCTGAGCACCGGGTGCCACTCCTACTGGAGGCCTCGCCTTCTTGAGGTGGTGTCACGTCCGACCTCATCACTCACTCACTTGACGAAGTTGGAGCATCCGTGATCCGGTCACTTCCCCACAGCCCAGCAAACAGCAGCAAAGCCTTAAGGACCTGAGCTTGGAGACACCGCAAGCCTAGAACATAGCCTAGGGTATGCACAAAGCCCCTAGAAGGATGCTTCCCGCACCATGCACACACAACAGACACAACCTGTAGTCATCTTGTCCTGAAGTTGCCTTTAAGACAACCCATTGATTCTCAGTTGGAATTGGAGTGGAATAAAGGGGCTCAATTCTCTTCTCTGAGGGTTGTTAAGCTCAGTGTAGATGTGGGTTGGTTGTGGCCATTGATCATCGAAGGATGCTAGGGACCTTTGGTGAGCCTAGGCCACTGACATGGACAGGCATCTCACAGAGCACAATAAAAGCCCCACAGCACAGAGGCATCCAGCCCAAAGCTGCAGCAGCACTGGGACTGTAGAGTGTGCAGCGACACTACACCTTGGACGCCGTCACTTCCAGCTTCCAGATGCGTGCAGGTAGCTGACGGATCCAGGCAAGTGCATGTGTTTAATAACCCAAAAGCACTGTGCATGAAAGTACAGCCCTGGCGAGACTGCTATTTGGCCCCCTAGGGCAGCATGAAAGAGATCTCTGTGTCTTCCCGTGGCTGGAATACCTGCGTAGCTTCTAGGCCTATGGAAGGGCTCAGGGTCATTGTTCTTGCATTTCAGCGGGAAGTGGACTCCCAGACAATGCTATCCGCAGGCAAAGTCTATATAGCACCAGACCCCCTCAGATAAGCCAAACAGATCATTGTTTATTGAAGAAGGGGAAATCTATACGGATTAGAGTGCAGCTCAGAGCTTGTTCAGAGCTTTGCACAAATACACAAAGGGGTTTATTATTATTTTTCCAATCACAGCATGACATGCACAGTGCCTCTGCCAGCAGTTTCTCATTTCTGTTTTTATTCTGTGATTATTTCTAAACTGTCACTGTCACTCCGAAAATGTCAGCTAGTTAGGAAATTTATGAAGTTAAAAACTAGAACTTCTCACAATAGTTCACTCAATTCAAACTAACCAGCTAGCCATGCAAGTAAATAAAAATCAAACTAGAACACAAAATGATACCAAATGATTTTTTAGCACGATCGAAGAGGTTGAGTTTCCTGCTAAGGCTGGGTTGGCTCTGCTACAAGTGGGTCAGGTAACTTCTTCCAGGGCTGAGCACTGGTGCCCATGAAGTGCATGTGCTGGTGCCGCCTGCAAACTGTGCAGAAGGGGCCCAAAGAGAAGTGGGTTTGTTTGGAGTTCACCACCTGAGATGGAATCCTGCCACCTGGGGGTGTTGCTTACCAAGGCTGGTAGGTGTCCATGGCCCGACGTACAAAAGAGTGCTCTGTCGAGCTGGGAAGCTCTGTAAGATCTGCCCTCTGATGAGTAGGGCTCATGGTATTGCACAAGAATGGGACAAACAACTGCTGGGGATGTAGCTCAGCAGCACAGCACTCTCCGGTCAGCCACACCATCCTTAGTTCAATCCCCAGTATCATAAACAAACAGCCAAGCAAATGGAATTTGGGCAACGAAATCACAGAACGCCAGAGGCCAGCTGGAGGGTTGGACTTCCACAAGGAAGTCCTTGTGTTTGCTTGGGAGGAAGAAAGATGGGAATTGTTGTCAGGGGAGCCTCATCTGCAGGCCTGTGGAGATCACTGACAGAGCCAGTGGTCCCTGGGGAAAGCTGGAAGGCCACCAGTGAGCACCTGCCTGAGGCATGCACACACAAGATCCACAACACCTCGCCTCTGACGTGCTCCTGTCCTGGGACCCAGACTCTACCAGCCAGCTGTAGAAGAGGTGGGGCTTTGCAGTGCAGAGAAGAATCCTGGGCTCCACAGCCAATACGTGCAACTGGGAGTCCCCAGTCTCTTTCCTCAAAGGGACCTAGCGGTATTTATTGGGTCACTTTATATTGAGAAAGATGAATTCACAGAGATTTGCAGAAATGCTAGGTATACCATTGAAGTCAATGCCTGGATCCAGGGATGAAATAGATGATGAGAGGCCCATGCTCTCACAGAGGAGCATCCTGAAGACATGTGACAGATGGGATTGCCACTTCTGTCACCATGGGGCCATCCCTCTCTTGAGTTGTAATGAAGAACATGAGGACCACCTGGCAAGCCTTTAAAAAACCCAGATGTCTCCGTGTTTCCTGTAGAGATTTGTGCAAATTCAACAAATTGGCAAAAAAATTTATGCCCAGATCTGGGTGAGGCAGCAGATACAGAGGAAAACTAAATTACCAATAAATAGGAGTTTAACTCACTTCTCCCCAGAAAATTCTGCTGTGGCTTCCACCAGGGACTTTCACTTCAGTGTATGCCTTAGTCATTTTTGTGTTCTGATTTTGCTCAGTGACTACTCTTCCATACTGAAGCCCAGTTTTTTTTTTTTTTTTTTGATCCCTGTCTTGAACTCTGTGCTTTCTCTTGTGCCTCGCAGGTAGCCATTTCTTCATCTCCTTTGCCAGTTGATTCATCTCTGATGGATTCTGGGTACTGGATGTGGCCCATGGTCCATCTTCTTTATCTCCACTTTTTCCTTAAATCATTGGTTCAGAACTTTGTCCAAGATTAGAAACATTTGGATGCTTTTAATAAAGCACACTTGCCATGCCCCTGCCCTGGGGTGTGAGTGTGGTGGCTTCCACCTGGCATCCCAGCACGCGAGAGGCTGAAAAACAGAAGGATCACGACAGGTCTCATCTGTGTAGGGAGACTCTATAGATCCTGTACTAAATGCATTAAAATTAAAAAAAAAAATATAGCACATGATCTGGCAGCACCAGAGGTCAACTCTGCACAAATCTCCAAACATAGGACTGAAACATCAGGGCTCGCTCATTGAAGGCTTCCCACCTGAGACCAACCACTGCCGGGGTGATCCCATCTGCTCCAGAGGTTTAAATATCACCCAGATTTTGCTGATCCCAAAATTTATGATTGTAGTCCTAGAATTCCTAACTGGATACCAATATGAATGACAGCTGTGCCTGGGTCACTGCACACACTCCAGGTTTATTTTGGGTGTATTACTTGCACATATAGTTCAACCCTGTACAACTCTCTGAGGGTGCCACTGCTAAGCACCCAGAAGCTTGTCCAGCATTTTGTTGCCAACACTTCCCACAAAGCCAAGGTCAAGCCCAGCAGAGGGGACATTGACATCGACTGCTCATCTATAATAGAGCCTTTCCTGTGTGATCTGTCTACTCTGTCACACACTATGCTTGGGGCTTTGTCTATTTAATGTCATTTAACCTTTATGACAACTCTTTGAGAAAAGCATTCTATTATATCAACTTATCGATTAAAAAAAAAACCGAGCCCTAATAAGATGAATACATTTAACTGAAACACAGGTGGTTGGTAACTAGAGCAACAGAACTTGTGAACCCATGAGGTTTTCAATTCATAAAAGTCACTCAGAACACCGCTGTCTCAGTCCTTTGACTTTCATTTAACGAGCTGCAGTTCCTTCATGCTCACGTCCTTGTTTTCGGTCACTGCCTCATGGTCTTTGCAATTCTCCACGGCTAGGTCTGGAGGGGCCCTAAGAGTTCTTACGATTCGGCTCTCTTATTTTACAGATTAGGTCACTGGGTCTTCAGAGAGAGACTTCCTTTCTCAAGGTTAGACAATTAATTGTCAGCCAGGTAAAGAATTAAATGAGGTCTCCCATGACTCCAGAGCTCTCTTCAGGACGCATCTCCTCCCATCAAAGCGCAGCGTCGGTAATCATTTATTTCTCCTTCCACGTTATCAAGAGCCCTTCAGAAAGCAGACTCAGAGTTGTTCAGAAGCACAAAAAAACCACTCCTTACATTTGTTACACTCCTTTTGCCTTTAATTTCAGTCAATTCAAATAGCCATTGCTCACCAAGCTGTTTTCACCACAGAGCCCTTATGCGGTTTACTTGTCACTGAAGTCTTATTTTCTGAGGTAAATTAATGATGTGCTATTCTCAGGGACTTTAGGGTGCTTATCATCATATTAACTCACATCAAAAAAATCATAGAGAGCTATTTTTCAAATTCTGACAAAAACAGCCTAGAGACATCCCAGTGAATTGGAGGCTTTGAAATATAAATGTACCGATGGATTGTGTGGCTTTTTATACAGGACATTTTCATTCTGCATTAGGTGAAAGCTTTCTTTAGCACCGTTCCCATCACTTAGCACAGGGAAGGTTCACTCCTCCTCAGCCTGGGCTTTGAGAGCAGGAAGTGGGTCTGGTGGAGTAGATGTACCCCATGTTTGGCATCCCCCAAAGCCAGGGGACAGGAAAGGTGACCACACTGCGGGGATGCTACACCCTTCAGCAGGTTGGTCTGCTGTGGGCAGCGGGGTCTCTGCATAGATCAGCACCCCAGGCTGCGGCCTCCAAGGGCCACCACCCTCACTGGTTCTTCTCTTGTGTCCACTACAGAAACAGCTTTTTGTGTGCCTACCCCTTGGCCACGCTCCTTCAGCCTTGGAGCCAGCACCTCCCAAGGTGGCCTGTGTATTCTGTCCCAACAATGAGCGGGTGACATGGGGGTGCTCCCCTGCGGGTCAGGCATCGTGGCTCATGGTGTGGCGTGCAGTCCTGACCCGGGTCCTCTTGCTAGTGTGCAGCCAGGCCTCGCAGGTCTCCATCTGTGAAACCAGGATGGAGACGTCATGTCTAAGCTGGCAGAGCTGAGGGGGCAGTACGAGTGGAGTGCTCAGTGCTCCCCGACCAGAAGGACACTCAGGAAACCTTACTTGTCTTTCTTGAGGAGATTGGACTTACTCCTACTACAGTTTAAAAAGTGTCAGTCATTTTCCAGACCATGCTGGGCAAGCACCACCCTTGAGCTGTGAGCCATTCGTTCATCTCACTAAGCACTTTTCATCTCTCTCTCTCTCTCTCTCTCTCTCTCTCTCTCTCTCTTCTTTCTTTCTTTCTTTCTGAATTTAGGAGAAGGTTTATAGGATCTACCATGTAGCTTGGACTCATAGTGATCCTCCTGTTTTCAGCCTCCCAAGTGCTGGGATTACAGGCATGCTGCATCATGTGCAGTCTCAGTTTTCCTGACAGCTCACCCTGTGGGCAGGATAGGCATGGCACGCTGGGGATCGAACCCCAGTTGCTGCCTCTGCCTAAGCAGATGCCTTAGTCTGCTGAGCTACCAGGCCAGCCCTTCAATACGCTTTTTACATCATTTCCAGGTAAGCACAAATCCCAGCATCCAGCCTCCTCCTAGGGCTTTGGAATCCAGTGTGAAAGTCAGACTGGGAAACAGGAGATTGTGTTAAAGTTTACCGAAAAAAATCTCTGGTGGGTTAGGTCCAGACAGTGCACAGCCTCCACGACAAGCGTTTTACCCAAAGCTTCTGGTTCACGAAGGCATCCTCCTCAGGGAGGGCGCATCTGGATGGGGCTCCAGTAGCATCTCCCCAACTCTGAGACACACTGACCTCAGCCGGGACCTTCAGGGCATTAAAAGTGGGTAGAAGGGCTGGCAAAAAGCTCAGCAAATTAAAGCACCTGTAAGATGGTGCACGGGCCAGGGATTCAATTCTCGGGCCTGCCGTGCCCCCACAACCCCAGGGGGACACGGAGACAGCAATTGAGACTGGGCTTGGTGGTGCATACCTGTAATCCCAGCTCTTGGAAGGCTGTAAACAGGTGGAAGACGAGGAGTCGGATCTAGTAGTGAAACTCTGAACACCCTGTACATCCTTCCCTAAAACACACACACACACACACACACACACACACATACATGCATGGACAGAGCCCTTTTATGGAAACAGAAGATATTGCAAAGAACCCTGCCTACAAAACAGAAGTGTGTGTATTTGAGAAAGTTCTGTTGAGCTGCCTCCTGCCTCCACTGAGCAGTAGCAGGGGAGCGGTGGGGGGGGGGGGGGAGTTCAATTGTCATGGTAAGTTATGAGCCGGTCTTATTTTCATTTTCTCATGGGAAAAACCAAGTCCCAGGAGTTCTTGTTGCCTGGCTGAAGCTCCACACAGGCAATTGAGAAAGGCAGGGGCCTGGACGCACAGGAGCGGGCTCTGATAAGCTGGCTGATTCAGGGCAGCAGGGCACAGACTGGTGGGGAAGATGGCATCATGTGGGATGGGCTACGCAGCCAATAATCTGTTCAGGGCCAAAGCAGTTGGCTGGGGCAGCGCAGATACCTCGGGACCCGCCTTCTGCATGGTCGAGAAGCTCCGCAGGCCTCAAGCCAGCTTTTCCCGACCCGGTGGAGGGCAGACTCTCAGGCAGCCGGGGCAGCTCCTGCCCACACTGAGGACGGAGCACGAAGTTGCTGACTGGGGTGTGTGGCAGCTGAGAAGGGCAGCGCCTCACACAAAGGGATGACACGGAGCTGGGATGGGCAGGGGGCAGGCTGCTGAGTCAGCGCGCTGGTAGAAAATTGACTTGGAGGGTTTCCTTTTTCTTTCTGACAATGGATGTTGCGGCTTTCTTGTCCTTGCCTTTTTTTTTTTTTTTTTTTTTTTCCCTTTGTTCTCGTAAAAGGTTCTCTTTAAAGCAAAGTGAAATGGAAATGCCAAGTAGGAAATCCTGATCCAAATGCGCAACAGCTCAGAGGTGGGAAAGGCTGCTGCTGCAGCGGAACTCGTGATAAAGAGGCGAAGGAAGGAAGGAGGGGATGCCCTCCATCTCTTGCTATGGCTGAACCAAAGCCACCTTCATTTCCCCTCTAAGGTGAAGAAAACAAGCAAGTTTATATTCACTAAGTGCTAGCCACGGGCCAGCAGGGGCCGTAAAGATGTCATTCAGTCCTTTGAAAGGTCCTGCTGGGTGTGCGGTACGGTGCCCATTTCCCAGAAGCCATCAGCTGTGGAGAGGTGGCTGAGGCCACCTGATTCCTGAGCAGTGAACCTGGGCTGTGGAACCCTGCAATGGAGCTCTGTCCAGGGAGGGCCCTGTCACTGGGCCTCCTGGGGTGGTGGGTGAGGTGGGGGGTCCTGCTCTCCCCTCGTTCACAGAGCCACCACACAGGAATCACTGGGGTCAGAGCTGGCCTCACACTGCCCACCAACGCTGGGTAAACAATTCTAGTTTTCCTCCTCTGTCATACAAAGGGCATTTGAAAGAAAGGAACAAAAACATTCTAAGGATCGGTGAGATAGCTCAGCGGACTAAGCCCCTGCCTTGGCAAGTGCAGGGACCAGGGTTTGATTCCAAGTCCTGTATGCCGTGCCAGCCCTGCCCCTGTGTGGTGATGCACACCTGCAAACCCAGTGCTAGGGAGGTTGAAAACAGGAGGATCACTATGAGTCTGAGCTGCATAGTGAGACCCTGTACCTAATACCTAACAGGGGTCTCCCGTTCCATCCTCACCAGGACTTGGTGAGCTTCACGCCGACTGCACTTCTGGAGCCAAGAGTTCCCGAGTCGCTCTCTGCACCCTGAGCTGAAGGCGCTGGGTCCTGTCCCAGCAAGCCTTTTATCCATGAGGACCTGTACCTGTGGCTTGGCAGGTTGCATTTGCTGCGTGACTGCCTTCATTCTAAATAATGAGTCGCTATTTCTGCCCTCTCCCATGGGAGCTCCCTGCACAGCGGGAGGAGAGATAAATTATGCCCCACATACAATGCAGCATGCCACAATGAGTTGTATAAAAAAAGATTTTAAAAAGAGCTCTCTGGACAAAAGGAAGTGACACACCCAGCCAGGGAGGACAGTGGGCTCGTGGAGAGGCTGCTGCGGAGTGACTGCGCTGAGCATCAAAGGGTGGTGGAGGAAATGGTCGTGTACAGACACGACAAAGAAAGGAAGACGCGGTGTGTCATGAGGGGCACACCCGGCCGACGGCCCCCTCCCCTTGGCAAAAGGTCTCTGGCTTTTATTACTTGTCTTTTAGTTTGCTTTTATTTGTATTTTGAGTTTTTGATAGACGAGAAACAGTGCACTGTTTAAGCTTGCGGGTCTTCGTTATTCCACTTCACGTAAATCTCGAGTCGTCTTGATTTTCCTCAGCGTGGGTCTCAGGCTGCGGCTCTTTTCCTGCACAGGACTCAAGTTTATCCTTCGTTGGAGTAAAAGAGGAGAAGGAAGTAAGGTGGCAGAGGAATGACGCGCCGTGTGCGTGTGACGTGCCGTGTGCGTGCGAGCGCCGTGTGCGTGCGGGCGCCGTGTGCGTGTGACATGCCGTGTGCGTGCGAGCGCCGTGTGCGTGCGGGCGCCGTGTGCGTGCGGGCGCCGTGTTAGTGCGACGCGCCGTGTGCGTGCGGGCGCCGTGTGCATGCGAGCGCCGTGTGCGTGTGACGTGCCGTGTGCGTGTGACGTGCCGTGTGCGTGCAGGCACCGTGTGCGTGCGAGCGCCGTGTGCATACACCGACTCTCCAGCGATGTACCGCGGACTTATACTGATGAAAAATAAAAATCAAGGAGAAGAACGGCATCACAAACAGAAGTCCCAGCCAGGTGAGGTGGTGGGCTTCGCTGGGACAAGAGCTAGGACTCGGTGGGTGCCGGGCCCCCGGCCTTGCTAAGGAGGTGTGGCTGACAGCTCTATGGTACTTAAGCTTCCATGAGGACAGGGAAAGGCGAAAACTCAGGAGTGAGTGAAAGAGGTCAGATTTTTAACAAGACTGCCAAGCAATTTCACCACTCATTTCTTTATTTCCCCTTTATTCCTTGCTGTGTAAGGCCAGGTTCTAAGCAAGGCTTGAGGAACATGAGCGTGAGGAAGACAGATGCCATTCCTGCCGGCCTGTTACACCGAGTCCATGGAAGACAAACAAGAAAACTGAGTAATTATGTAAGTAATATTGTAGCTGAAACGAGAGATTCGCCCCAGTGAAGCTGGTGCCCCAGAGCCTGTTACAGAAATTAGTTCTCCATGTAAGCACCTATGAACAAACGTGTGACCCAAGATTTGTGGGAGTGGCCAGGAACCACGGGCTGCAAGTGGCCATGGAAGACACATTTGGCTGAGAATCTGCAGAGAGTAAATGTGGCTGAAATCAACGAGGGAAGAGCCAGGAGTGATCTCAGCAGGCAGCTTAGTTCCTGACTCTGCGCTTGTGCTTCTGAGGGTGACGCCAGCCAGCCCTGGTCTTCTCAGTCGGTGCCACTCCAAGATATCGCAGCCAGATGAGTCCACATGAGAAAGCCCAGCCGAGAACAGGTGGACCCACCCGGCATAGCCTGAACTCCCTGCGCTTCAGCCTCAGAGGAGAAAGAAATGGTGACCATCTTAAGGCCCTGAGGAGCAGGGTGATGTACTGTGAGTGGCGGTGGGAGGCGGGAGTGGAGCGTTGCCATGAGTGGTGCCTAGGCTCCTGGTTGCTTGCCTGGCATCAGGTAAGCTACATGTGGGGCACAAGTGAGCACAGTGACTGGAACACTGCATGTCGTAAGCACCATCTAAGAAGAATGAAAGTGGGGAAGGGGACTTAGAGCAGGAGGGGACTGTGTCAGGGGTCCGTGGGTTAATGAAAAAGAAACAGTCTGAGGGGCGCACATGCACCTGCTCCCCAAGATGGACAAGAGCTTTACGTGCTGCAGACATGCGCCAAAAAGAAGCTGTTAAGAGATTTAGATGACTGGATGAGGCATGTCTTAAAGGACCTGCGAAGGAGCCACTTCACCCCAAGTGAAGTGAAGTGGGGAGCTGCCTCACACAGATACAAATTGGTCTCTGAAGTGCCGGCCCGACCACCGGGACCTGCAGTTCTGAGTTGCTCCTTGTGTACAGGAGTCTAATGGTCTGGGTTCAATTTCTATGTGACCATGCCAAGTCGATTTTCATTTGTTGATCATCTACTCTTGTCAGATGATATGATAAGAAGTGTGCCACTTGGTACTCATGAAAACTTTGTGAAATTGTAATTGCACTTGTTTGTACACAAAACCCTTGAAATTTATAGAAATAAAATTAGTTGTGTGGACCAGTCCAGGAGTTCACATTATGACCTAAGTGGGTCTCAATGCAGTACCTACTTGCTTTTCTCCATAATTGATGGAAAACAAGATATGTGGGCAAACAAATGAACCCACGAATGGAGGAGTTCTGCATTCGTTTACTGCTTTCCCATTGAGAGAAAGGGTCTAAATGTGAGCTTTTAAAATGCAGACACTGTCCTCCCTAATCCTCAACCTGTAATTTTCACTCTTGTGGCTTTATAAATAATGTTTATATTGTTTTGTCGTTTCAAAAATTGACTCTGATTAGAAAGAAATTGATCATTTCCTGAGACTGTTTTGTATGAAATGCCCAGAGCTAGCTGGTGTGCCCTGTTGGTGTTTATTTCTCTGAGTGTTAGATAAAATATAATTGTCTTAAGTCTCTCAGGATTGATTAGACAGAACTTTTGAAAGGAAAGCTGTCTTACTACTGACCCTGAATCCTTTAGTTAATAAGTTTTTTTCTGACTTTATTTCAAAGATGAAAGTTTCTTAATTAACCATCAGAGCTTCTCTGAAGCAAAGTATAGTAAAATCATATTATGCCATCCTGAGGCCCTCCTTGGATTTTTTTTTATTAAGCAAAGCTATTGGAAGTAAAGATATGAAAGTAATCACATCTATATATAATAAAGAAGAATATACTTATGAATTATCTACTCAAATCAACTTCTCTGTCTTGCTGAAAAAGTTAGTTTGTAATATTTAAGAATGCTATAAAAATGAGTGTTATTTAGCCAAATCTTGTTAGCCCTGGAATGAGAAAAAAGAATAATGGGAAGCAGAATAACACAACTTCATGCAAATGTATTTGAGCCAGTGTGTGTCGGAGCTCCTCCGTCTGCTCCCGCGGTGTTTGGCTGATCACCTCCCAGAGCCCCAGGAGTCCACCTAGGTTTTGAGTGATAGAGAAATGCAGGCGCTGTCGTTGTCCTAATGAGCCCACAGCTTTGCCCTGGGGACGGCCTCCTCCCTTGTACAGCAGGTGAAGTGGATGGAGGGTGTGCTGTGACAGGCACCCATGCAACCACTCATATGCTCAGGGGCCGGGTCTCCAGGGGGAAAGGCCTTGATTTGCCAGTTGCCATGGTGTACATATTTCTGCCACTGTTGACTTCAGTCTTCCAATTTTAAAACTCTCAAGGGGTTAAAAATCAACTTGTAAGTGGCTGCACATCTAACGCCTGGCTCTCACAGGTGGATTCTGTGCCCCCTTCACTGCACCGCGGAAATGAGGTAGAAGCAGGATTGTGAACAGCAGTGAATTCTCTGTCAGGGAGGACATCAGAGCCGGGCCTGCAGGCTGCTGGGGTGGAGAGCCGGGAAAGGAGGGTGACAGGCAGAGACAGCATCGTAGGGAGAAGCCCTGGGACTCCTGAGTCCAGTAGAGCCGTGCCTGGGGCTCTGGGAGCAGAGCCGCGAGGGCAGCGTCTTCAGTGATAGATTCCCTTCTGCAAAAAGTGGACATCCCTGGGTAGGGCTTTCAGAACCTGTTTGAAAAACGACCATTGAAACAGCCCAAGCTCAGATGGAGAAAGGAGAATCACCTGGCATCCAGTCAGCCATGTCTGGCGATTTGCATCATGTTGACATTGACTTTTCTAGTGTATTTGTGTATGGATTATGCATATTCTGTTTAAACTGAAAATAATTCTGGGCCAGCCAGGTAGCTCAGCAGATTAAAGCGCCTGCTTCAGCAGACACAGAGGCCGGGGTTCGATCCCCAGCATGCTGTGCTACGCCACGCTGAGACAGGCTATCAAGCCTGGGCATGGTGGCATGTGCCTGTAATCCCACCGCTTGGGAGGCCAAAATCAAAAAGATCACTGTGAGTCTGATCTGAGTAATGAGACCCTGTATTAAATAAATAAAATTTAAAAAAATACAATTCGATAGTTTTTCAGTATTCAGAGCTAAAGCTTAGTAGCTCTCTACACTACTCTTTAGTTTTTATTTTGAGACAGGAACTTACTATGTTGCTATCTTGTGCTGGCTGGGATTCCACGTGCCTTCTGCCTCATCATCCCAGAGAGCTGGGATTACAGGCAAGTGTGACTGTACTAGCAGGTTCCTCACGAGCAACAGCCTGAATCATGCGTGTGAGTGTGTACTTGCACTCCAAATGGCTATGCAGTATTGTTATACAGAGGAAACCTGTTTATCATATGGATAGTGAGCCTGTTCGCACGTTTTCTAATTCACATAAACTGTCAGGATGTTTAGACAGATGGAAACATTAAATATTTTTTACACTTTGTTATTTGTTGCAATTTTTAAAAAGAGAATAGAAATAGTTAAAAATATTAGAAATGACACAGAATCTCACTAAACAGTGTGATAGAAGTTGCAAAGCCAGGGGCCGGCGAGGTGGCTCAGTAGTCTGAAGCTCCTGCTTAGGCAGGCTTGTGCAGCCGCAGGCACTGCGGTTCAATCCCCGGCACCACTTGCCGTGCCAGCCCCACTCCCAAGGCAGGCTGAGCCGGCCAGAACACAAATAAATAAATGAGGTTTAATAAAATAAAATAAACTTAAAAAAAAAAAAGAAGTTGCAAAGCCAATCTTAGGGGAATAAATTGAAATACTACTCAGCTCTAATCCGTGAGTCCCATAATTTCGCCTCGTGCTGTCTTGCCCTCGACACTGCCCGCTGCCGACACCCGTTCTGAGATCCCACCCGCAGACCAGGCTCTGCTACTCGGCTTTAGAGAACAGACAGGGACAGGGAAACTTCGACCACACCTGTCCCCCAAGCGTGGGTGAGGGTCTCATACTTGCACAGGGGCGCCCCGGCCGAGGGCGGCCACCACAGAGACTCCTCACCAGGAGTCCCCTGTCCATCTCTGGTGACCGCAGCAGCTCCCTTGGGGCACGGCCGGCTTGAAGCAAAGTACCGCAGCTCTGGCTTCTGAAGCGCTTCCTGTGTGTCCAGAGCGGAGCGCGGTGTGCTGAGCTCTGGTTGGAGAACAGGTTCAGCTCGGTTATCCGGACTTGCGCGTGCGAGATGCGCTGCCTGCTGGAGGCTGCAGCAACTGGAGAAAGATTTACAGCAGGCAGAGGTGCGTGCGTCTGCACAGAAGGCGGAGGAACCGGCCCGAGGGGGGTCTGGGAAGGCAGGCGGCTCTCCTCCGACAGTCACGAGGCGTTACTGAAGTAATGCGACAAACCTGGGAAGTCTGAGCGTGCCCGCCCTACTTTAGACACCCTCACTGGACACAGATGTGAGAAAAATAACCTCCTTTCCGGAAAGAAATGCTCAAGATCGGTGGGAACGAAATGTATGACCGAAGAGACGCAAGGCCGCACAGGAAGTAGCGGCACATAAGCCACCTAAAATCAGGTGATATGGGAGAGCTCAGGCTGACACACTGGCAGGCGAGGCAGCAGGAATGCCCATGCACGGCGGTGTGCAGGGGCGTGGGCTGTGCTGCACACGCTGAAGAGACCCTGGGTGGACTGAAGAAAGTGCACTGCAGAGGCAGAAGGCGGCAGGTGCAAAGACCGACACGCTTGGGACGGCACGCGCACCTCTGTCGTGAAGGGCTTCGCCTTTTTGTTTTTTTATCACCCACAAAACATTCTAGCCACAAAATTGAACCCCAGACATGACCTGCCTGGCAAGCTCTGTGCTGTAGAGAGAAAAACTTGAAAAGCACTGTGGTTACAAGGTAGCAAGAGTCAAAACAGGAATCCAGACACCGGAGGTGGGGCCACATCGCGGCCACGTTGATGTCGATGGAGAAGAGTCCACGCCAGAGGAGACGGATGCGAAGGGCCCAGAAGATGCACACGGAGGAACTCGGGTGCCTCGTTAGACTGGGAGGTGTCCTGAGGGGGTGTCTGTCTTCCTGATCCTGGTTGGAATAGTTGGGTAGGCGATGGGAGCTTGGGTAGAAAAAGGAAGAAGCCACTGCTACCAGCTGTGCTTCGGACACGGCGCCTTTGAGATCTCGCGAGATGCCCGAGTGCGAGCACACAGGAGCAGTGGCTTATGCTGCGAGGCCTCACGGAGGATTACCGGGGTAGTGTGAACCAGGGGACAGTAAAAGGTTAACATTTTTTTTAATGCCTTTTTTTTTTTCACAAAATCAAAGCTTGTATTTTCTACAGTGTACAAACCAGAGCTGGAAGGACTTTGCAGCCTCACAGTTGGAATCTGTGGCTTTTCTTATCTGCAGCAGAGACCTGTAGAGCCGCCGAGGTACTGCTGAGAACTCAGCGGATGACATTTCCTAATTAAAGATCGCCACCAAGTTGGGGACCCCGGGAAGCAGGCACGAGGTAAAGTGCATTTATTATCCAACAAAACCCCGCACTAAACGTGGTCGTGATCTTGATCGAAGTGGCAGCGTTTGTCACGGTTTCCTTTCATTCTCCTTTGGAGAAGCGTGTTCTTCAGGAAAACATCAATAGTTGTCTTTTTAGCTCAGATGCTGTGGCGAAAAAGGCTCGCGCTGTGTGTTCATTCACTCATTCTGCCATCCATTACCAATGGCCATTATTAAAGGCTCAACTTTTTTTTTAGTAGAGAGAATAAGAAAAGAATAAAATCTAGTGACCAATAAGAAATGCTCTCCTCCTGCTTCTCCATAAACTCAAGTTGTTTTGTCTTTCTTTGTTCTAATCATTGCAGCTATGGCGATTGTCATTAATAAAGACGATGGTTTGAGTTTATATTTGATTTGGATAAGTAAAATATTAGTTCATGTCATCCTCATGTAAGAGACATCTAGCACGAGGCTAAAGAATTCTGTCTTTGGTTCCTTTTAATCAGGAAAATATCCTTTGAAAGAAAAAGGACTCCTTTGACTATCTCTAGGATTATACCTGGAAACTTGATCTTAGGCAGATTTCCAGGCTCATGGCCTAGAAATCCTCCTGCATGACGCCAAGGTGTAAAAATGGTCATTTTTCACGTTGTAAGCGCCTCCAGCGAGCGCTGGCCACGGCTCATCAGGGAACCTCTGGGGAAGTCGGGTGCACGAGCAGCGGGGGCTCCGTGGTCTCCGCAGCACAAGCGCCAGCGCTCAGTGTGCCGGGGCAGCCTGGCTGTGGGCCGACTCCCAGAAAATATGCTTGAGCCTCATGTTGCTCATCTCATAAAGCACCCCTTTAAGTCATTTTGTAAGATTAAGTGGAATTTTGTAGAACAGTTGTTATTCAGTTGATGCTTAATTTTAGATCTCTTCCTCTCCTTTATTCATGTTTGAATTAATACTGTTTGTGCCTCTGATTTATTATTTAACTTTCTCTCTCTCCTTCCCTCTCTGTCTCCCTCCCTTTCCTCTCCCCTCTTTCTCTCTCTCTTTCCTTCCCTCTTCCTCTCCTTCTCCCTTCTGCCTTCCCCTCTCCCCCTCCCCTTCCCCCTTTACCTCTTTCATCCTCTTCCCTTCTGTTTCTTCCCCTCTCCCTCCCCCCTCCTCTCTCTCTCTGCAGGCCACATCTCGCTGTGTGCCCTTGCTCTCCTGCAGCTCTCGGTGCTCCTCAACTCTTGCACCCTTGTTCCTGACCCTAACTCCGCACCTTTTCTCTGTAGGTCAGAACGTCTGTGCGCCCTTTTTCTTTCTTATTGGACTCCACTCTTCCTGAACGCAGTAGTTTGGCCTCAGCTTGTGCACTAACACACTTTTCCAGATAATTGTTTCACTCCCTGATTTCCACCTTTACTTGGTGCTCTTGTCCAGAATGATCATTGAGTAGTTGGTAATTGCCCAGAAGTTACCATCTTCTCTGGTTTTTAACAGCATATTCCGTTTGGCAAGAAACAGGTTTGTGATTTCTATTTCTCTAATGAGAAGGAAATGCCTGATATAAATGAAGGGACAACATAATGCAAAGGCTGCTTTGGCAGTTCCCACGGATACATACAAGAGTTGGCCAAGGGTGACTTGGTGACAGGGTGATGGCTTATGGGTTGCTGAGTTTATTCACCATTTCTCATTATGTGTGTTGTCGCGAGTGGCACCTGCTGACTCCACGCCAAGTGCCAGATGCTGTTAGGCAACTTAGCAATGGGATCATAGAGCCAGCCCTTACGTTCAAGGTGTCCCTGGTTTTGTAGTGATGGTAAGCCAGCAGGGAGTAAACCAATGCAGCATGGTCCATTTAGGAGCAAAGGGAAGGCGTGGCTGGCATGGAGGCATGAACCTCTCTCTCCTATAGGCAATGTTACCTGAGAGGAGAGCCAGGGGGTAAGAGGCAGCGCAGCAGTCTGAAGGCAGCTGCTCGCCAAAGCTCGCGTGTAGAGATCTTAACCCAGTCATGATGAGATCAGGAGGCAAGCTCGGGATGGTGACAGGGTCTTGTGATGGATCAGAGTCCTCGGGACATAGACCCTACGCTTCCTGGCATGTGAGGACACCATGAGCAGGTGGTCTTCATAAACCAGGTCTTAACACACACTAGATCCACTGACTCCTCGGTCTCAGACTAGCAGGCCCAGAAGTATAAGCAACAAACATCTGGTATTTATCAGCTAGCTTCCCCGCTTGGGACATTTTATGGTATCACCCAAGTGAACTAAAGTAAGGGGAAAAGCCAAGGACTAGAGACGTTCCCCAGGCAGAAATATGGCCTGGGTAAATGCTGGGAGAACATCCATGGTGCTCTGGTCAGCCAGGGCCTCAGCTGGCAGCAGGGGAGGAGGCTGGGGCGCTGACAGAGGAGCTGGGACAATGGGCCCTTGTCACCGACGGAACTGCCTTGCCCCGACTTGGAAGGCTAGCTTTGTCATGAATGTGGGAGGAAAACATTAGCAAGTTTTTAATGCGATGTGAAATCATTATAATTATGCTTCTGCATTCGCATTTGCTGCCCACCGTAGGTTTTACCTTTAAGTGAAGTATTGTTCTTAAAAGTTCATTAGACCCAATTATAGATTCCTAAGAAACTGGAGCTTGATTTTCATGGTGACTTGGGAGTTGAATGCCTTGGATCTAGTAATACTGGATAATTGAATGTAATATAATAAGGGTGTCATTTCAGAGTTCAAGGCTTTTTAAAAATAGTTAGATGTTTTAAAAATCACTTGAGGACTTTCTAGCCTAGCAAGGGCTTCTGGTTGTATTACCAGACCCAAAGTCTTCTAATTGCCCAGGGACACCACTCAGGATGGGCTCGCTCACCATGCACCAGCAGACCATCTGCAGCCCTGGATAACGCTGAAGGACCCCGTGCGCTGGGCATTCAGCAAGGGCGCTGTGGGTGGCAGGTGGCAGAGCGGGCATCTGCGACCATTTAGTCTGGATCATTGTGATGCTGACTTTTGCTGGTCTTTTGAAAGGAGCAGTTAATGCTTACTTTTTATTCTTTTTTATTTTCTTATCGATTTTTTTTAACAAATGTGGTGTTATTGTTTTGTTTATTCTTTAAACCATCTTGCACATTTATATCTCATCTCCAAAACAACTAATTTAAAGCTAACATCATGCAATACAGCAGCAATTGTTGAATTACTATTCGTTTGTTTGGTGAAATTTTGTATCATTTCTATCGCTAATTTTTTCTACCACTTTGTATTTAAAAAATAAGAAAAAAGATAAGGGATTGGCTGTATGCATGTAGGTATGTCTGTCTGTCTGTCTGTCTGTATGTATGTATGTATGTATTTAGTGGCCAGCTTAGCCCACCCTAGGGATGGGGCCGACGTGGCATGAGGTGCTGGGGATCGAACTTCCCTGTGTGCTTGCCTAAGCAGGTGCGTTAAACTGCTGAGCCATGTCACTGGTCCCAAAGTCTCATCTTTAATGTTGCTGTCAAGTGAACCAGAGGGAAGAGAGAGCTCTGGAAAGTTCTCTTAGGGCGGCACCTCAACTCCTTACTTCTACTTTCCCTCACTTATCTATCATGAAGCCATAAAATCTAAACCTACCAACAGGAGGAGACCAGAAATATTTCACAAATGTCACGCATTATTACCATGCCTACAAAACACCTATCCAAGGCAGGGAAAACAGCCACCCATAGGCTCCCGCTATACCTCAGTCAGGACTGCTCGTCTTTTTGCCGAAATCTGGCAATTTCACCACCTGTACAGCCAACGACAGCTGTCTCTTCTTGGCGCATTAAAGAGAAGGAGAAGAAGCTCGAGGGTTTTAGTCTGAGGTTCATGAAGCTGAGGAGTTGCACCTGACTGAAGTCTTCGAGGCTTCGCCATCCCCCGCTCACGGTCTTCAGCTTCACACACAGGTGCAGTAGCTGCAGTAAATTAAAACTCAATAGCTGTCTGTCTATCTCAAGGCGCTGCTTATTGAAGTGTCTGGAGCGGCTTCCTCCCCACCTGGTGTTCAATACATAATTAGAGGACAGATTCTCTGGGAGCGGGAGGACAAAGGCTACTACTTCAGTTCTTCTGGCTTCAGCCTTCCTTGAGGAATCTGAATTACCGTAGCATCCACCGAGGCAGGCCCCTTCCTCGTAGCCCACAGAGTGTGGGACTGGCTGTGTGAGGGACAGCCACAGTGGTGACTTTCTGCTTGCTGACAGTTCTTGCATGAATTTTTCTTTCAGGCTGCAAAACTAAAGAGGGTGTGGCCAGAAGCAAGGCTGAGGCTGTGTCCACGCACGTCCTTGCCTTTAAATCTGGGTTTCCTTGTGTGGACTGAAAAAGCTGTCTTCCGTGGCATCAGCTGCCTTCTCTTGTCAGATAAAAATAGCAAAGGGCTCACATGGGGACGTGGTTGTAGAAAGATGGAGCACATGACACACTTAGAACCCACCCACTGCCACAGTCAGTGGTCAGTGGTGCTCTCACGGGGCTGGAGAGTGGGCTTCGGGATGGAGTCTGTTTCCACATGCACTCTGCATAAAAACCACAATTCTGTCTACAAAATTATACATGGGAGCCATGTATTTCTGTGGGGTCACACCTGGTAACTCTAGAGGAATATTAGCATTTTGTTCCCTGAGCTTCATCCCATTAGGAGCGATTTGCAGCTCCACCTGCAGTGATCAACAGTTCAAAGACACGCTCGTTATTTTCAAGTAGACGGTATTTTTGCTCTGGTTTTCTTAAGGCCCAATGGAAGTAACTCTCAATGAGCATGTACTGCACACCACGAGCTGCTAGGTTTCCACCCTGCTGAAATATAAATTTCAACAATGCAGACATCGTGGCCGTTCTGCACAACCTGGAGTTAGAAGCAGTGACGGCGTGCGCAGGAGCGTAGCGGCCGTTCCCTAAGTGCCTCCCTGACTCGTGCACCCTGACGGGGACAGACACATCACTGGCCTGACACATGCGATAAGGCTAACTTGAGCTTCAGAGTCTGCATTTGTTAAGCAAAGAAGTGAGTTTCAGGCTTTGCAAACCAGAACTTTTTGGATGGGCTCACAATGCTAGAGGAAGCACACACAGGCAGCCAGCACCAAGACAAAAAGAAATGAGGGGCCCGTGCTTTACTTGAGGGGTGCGCGAGGGATGCTCACACAGTGCCTGAGCCTGAAGCCTGCTGCCTGGGTCCCTCCCGGGAGACTCGGCCTGCCTCACGGTCTGCTTGTGCATGACCTCTGGCAGTGCTGAGAAAGTCTTCTCCCATGTTAATAGACTGCGGTTATTGGAGTCCAGCTGCTCCTGGAATATTGCCACCTGGCTACAGTTTGGCTGCCGCAAGCCTTGGTAGTGCCTGTGTTTTAAAGGAGTTGGTTTAAAAGGCTTGCATGCCAGTCCAGATGACTCTGTGCCTTATTCACCAGGGATACCGGTGTTACCAGCAAGTGAGTTCATTTCCAGCTACTGCTCCTCACCACCGACCTCACAGCCGACTCTGGACAGCAGTCACAGAGCCAGCAGGTTGTTATGCACTTGTGGCCTGGACATGAGGTTTCATGAGGTCCAGAAATGAATGGCCCTAGGAGGGTCTCCCTGGCACAGGGCCCAGGAGCTCGTCATTGAGATGTCCCTCATCCCTTCCCCTGGCCCTGCAGTCTCCCAGGTTTCCTGACAGCCATTGGAAGAATAAAACTCATTCCAGGTCACCACCGCACCTGCCCTGCCTATTGGCTCACAGGCAGTTCGCTCCCCTCGGCCCTCCTGTCACAGGTCAGATCCGGGTGTTACTTTCCTGAGCTTCAATTATAGACATTCAATCTGACAGCTTCCCCGAAGTCATTATTCAGCCCTGTATTTTCTGATATTTAAACCAAATGTCAGATAAAATTGTAGGGAAAAAAATACTATGTGGCGGGCCCCAGGGATATGTGTGGGCCCTGAGAGGCGCAGACGCCCAGGTAGCCCTCTGGATGACATCGGGCTTGAGGCCACACTGCGGCAGGGTCAAGTTTTCTGCCGCCAGCCTTCCAGAGCATACCCAAGCTCCCAAAAGCCTCCGCTCACGCCAAAGCCCACCTGCATCATGCGAGACGTTTCAGCCAGTTTCAGGTCCTGGCAGAAGCTTTGAAATCTGAGGCTCCCTTCTTCTTCCAAGCCATTTCCCGGAAGATGGCTGAAACAATTTTGAGTTTTATTTTCCCACTAAAAATGAGTCACGGAACCTCTTTCTGAGAAGGCAAAAAGGGCCACTGTCAGCTTTGTGCCAAAGACAATTTTCTTTCCTTTCTACCAGGACAATGACAACCACCGCCACGAATTCCTGAATGCCTCAGACCCCCCGCCAGCAGCTGTAGAAATGAGGTGATGTTTTTCTATTCCCATTTTGTGGATTAAAAATCTAACACCTATCAAGGTTTGTGCGTGACTGACACACAAATTCAGCCACTATTCGGTCTGGTTAGAAATAAGTATTACGAGCAGCAGCTCGCTCTGTCACTTCCTCACACAATATTTTACTTCATCCGCGCAACCAGTTGTGTGTCCGCTGCTCCCCCACTTGGCGATTAAGCTGGATTCACCGTTGTTATCCCAGCTCTTTCTAGGTATGCGTCCATCCGTGTCAGCTGTGTCAGTTGTTGTTCTTCTTTCTTACTTTTCTCCTACTTATAAGCACGTGTCGTTGGCCTTGCCCTATATTTTTAGTTAAGTACTGAAAGTATGCATGTGAGTTGGGTTTGTGCAGATAGGTTAAAAAAAGGAAACACTTCACAACTGTTTTCTTAGCCATAATTAAAAAAAAAAAAAAGCTCCACTTTTTGTGAAGATTTTCTCTCTTCGGAAGTTTCCATTTCCCACGTTTTTTTCTTTTAGGGTGCTAGGGAATGAACCTGGGACTCCTGCAGGGGAGGCAGGCGCCACATCACCCCCACTCCCCACATTTTAGCAAACAAGTGCGACAGAATAGGGCGCCATCGAGTCTATTCCTGAGCAACTATGTGAGGAAGGAAAATTAACCTCAGTGCTCTGAGTCTTAGGTCCTACAGGCCTTGTGGAGACGCGATCTGCGCCCCTCCTCCTCCTTCCGTCCCCCATCCCCATGGGGGCCAAGTTAGGTCAGACGCAGCGGGTGCTGCCCTCGGAAGCCTTCGCTGCCCCAGCTGATGGCGCGTGTGCGTGCAGCCCCGACCACAGGCACGCGGCTTGCTGTAGGCCCATCCTGCATTTTGCCGTGGCTTTAGTCAAGTCTGACAGTGGCCGCCGCGCCAGGCCCCCTTGGTTATCTTTTCATTTCTCCTTCCCCCTGCTTGCTGTGTCCTCCGCGTGATCCTTAAGGTGGAGAAAATGTTCCATAAAACTTCAGCAAATAACTGAAATAAATAAAATCCAGAAATATGTTTCCTAATTCTTGTGACTCCGTGACATAGAGACAGCTGTTTTAGTGATGAAAACTAGAGCCAGGGGCAATTACCGAGTCCCTGCGGACAGACAGCGCAGCTCAGGATTTCCAGAGCTGTGGCTTTGCCCCACGCTTCTTGTTTTATTCAAAATGCTCTCATGTTCCCGCCATGGAAACATCCAGTTCTTCATTCCGCCTACTGGCTCAGGATTCATGTACAATTTTGATATTTTATCATAAATTCTTGAATTCTCCTTAAAACTCTTTCATTAAAATAGTATTTGTCTTGACTGCTGAGTTTTTGCACTCCTTCAGTTAGGAGATTGGGGGGCTAGGAAGATAGCTCAGCAGTCTAAGTGCCTGTCTTGCAAGTCTAAGAAATCTACTTCAATCGCTGTACTGTGCTGGCCCTGAAACTGGGTGTGGTGGCGCGCACCTGTGATCCCAGCAGCACTGGGGAGGCTGAGCCAGGAGGATCACTACGAGTCTGAACTGTGTAGTGAGACCCTGTATCCAATAAACAAATGAAAGCAAAATACAATTTTAAGAATGAGGAGGTTGGAGTGGGTAGCTTGCTTACTCCACCCTGGTCCTGATGCTGTACCTTGCCCTGACCCCCCTAACGGTCCTCAAGTCTCCACCTCATGTAGATTTACTTTCTTTGTCATAATTTAGAGGCTGCCTATGAATCCCCGTCTCGGTGCAGTGCTGATCTCCTTGGAACCCGATTATAAATAAATCTTCCCTGCGATGGAGCCGGGGGCAGGTTTACAAACCCACACTCGAATATTAATGAGTGGGGAACGGATGGCTTTGGGAGGCCTGACCTTCCCGCTGCAGTCCATTAGGGAGTATAGATTGGTTAGCAGTTAGCACAACTGGCGGAAGCTAAGTGGGGAATTGATTCTGGCGAGTGTGCGCAGCTGACCCCGCCCGCTACTGCTCCGCTTTAGAGCTTCGAGCTTCTGCTTGAAGGCATCTCAAGACCACAGCCCAGGATGCCGAGCTGAAGGTGCAGCCCAGTCGGCCTGAGCCTTCTGCCTGGTCGGTTCTTGGCTTGCTAACGAACAGGGCAACTTGAAAAGAGAAGGCAGAAGCCCAGGAAGCGCGGCCCTGAGGCCTAGGAAGCAGCCCTGGAGCTCCTGACCTACATACAGGTCTATAAACAGCTTGATCATGCGGGGCTTGGCTGCTGGTTTCCGTGCTGATTTCATTCTCTTTAGCTCCACCCAAAGAGGGAGCCTGGCTGTCCCCACTTCTACATAGAGGGCCTTTCCACCCCAGGGACTCACTGTCACTTGTTGGAAAGCCGTGGAGGGCCTGAGTCCTTCACCAGCCCTTCCCGGTTGGTCCCTTCTTCGGGCTGCAATTTCCACATCTGAAAGGATGGTTTGAACTGGGTGACCTCTCAGGATCAACCCGGAAGGGGACAGTGCCTCAGCTGGGGTTTCTGTCCACATGCGTCCTTTCCCCAGCGAAGAGGAGCAAGCAGATTTTGTTTCTAGCCTTCATTCCAGCGAATCTGTCGCCTGTGAAGGAACTCTGTATTGAGGGAGTTCAGAAGCTGAATTTGACGCCAGAGGTCAGGTTCCCGAAACCTCTGCAGGTGGAGGCTCCCAGGGAAGTCCTGCAGGGGCCGCGCTTCACTTCTTTGTCCTGGATTGGGCATTCCTTGAAACGAGGACTCTTCTCCTTCAGCTTTGCCCACATGGATTCTGGCTTACGCCATTGAAAACAATAGACGTTGAAGAATACGGTGGAGAAATGAAAGCACAGCACTCAGGGACCCTTAAGCTCTGTGTGTTGTGGATCCGTCAGTGTTTTTTCAACACCTTTATTCCCTTTACCCAATGCAACACTTGGCGTGCTGCAGATCTTGGTAACAGTAGGCTGAATACTTGGTAAAAATGGATTGATTCGAGAGCAAAAGCCTCCAAAGAATTATGCTGTGGCTTGTGGAGTCCGAGGGCTTCTGTTTAAATCAAAGTCGCGTGGTTTGCTGGTGTCTATCAGGGACTCAGTGCCTGCTGTTGTTACCATCACTATGAATGCGTGGTGATGGAGATGTGTTGCAGGCTCTGCAGAAGCCAGGAGCGGTTCGTCCTCTCTTTGTACTTTTAAGAAAATCAAGGCTGCTTGGTGGGAAAAATTCAACAGATCCTTATCTTTTTATGATGGGAGTAGCAGGTGGGGGAGGTTCAGAGAAAAACCATCAAGAATTTAGTGTCTGTTACCTGCGCTGGAACGTTCCCAAGTCCTTCGTCCTTAAGTCTGATGCCTCAGCGAATACTTCCTCTTCACAACTTGGTTCAGGGAGAGAGGTACGAAATAGCTTTTTATGTTGTCTTTGCCTGGTTAGACTGGCCCTGCAAAGCTACATGTGTGCCTTCACTTTTGTAAACATTGGATTTTACAATGCCGTACAAAGGAAAATCACCAGCGATGGTGGGCTCTGACGATCCCTTTTCCCCTGCTTGGTGACTTCCTGTGTCGACTTGATGGCAGGCGAGGCTAACACACAGGACCCGGGGCAGGAGCTGTATAAAAGCGTTGTATTTGTGCAATGATGTGGGTGATACTAGAGGGAAGGAGAACAGCTGACCTCAGTCAGGAAGGGGATTAGTCATGGCTTTGCGCGTCAACGCAGCTTTCAGAGATTCTGATGCCCGCGGGGGACTGTCTTTCACCTCTTTCACCCTGTGCCCTCCAGCTGTTACCAATGCCCAGAGGAACTCCACCCTTACAGTCAGCTCATGGGACTGTCTGCGCAGCTTTCTTCATAGCCTTCCCTTTCAGTCCCTTCAGCTGTTAATAGTGAGTTCGCTTCCTGCCGTAATGGTAAAAACTGCACTCAGCACTGTCTGAGTACACTTTGGGCTGAATGCACTCATGGCAGAATGGCATGGGCTGAGAGACCTGCAGGGCGCAGACCTTCGCAGTTCTCAGCACAGGACTGAGGGCCTCAGAGCCCAGGATCCGGCCACCCCTGCATGATGGGCCCCATGTAACAGAAGGCTCCACATCAGCCTCGGTCGTTTAAAATGAAAATTAAAAAAAAAAAAAAAATCCAAGACTAAGGAACTGGGACACAACAGAAAGGGAGGAAAAGTAAGAGGAAAAAAAATCCACTCTCGGCTTACTAGCCTGTATCTATACACATCAGGCACTACCTTGGCCACTTCCTCACGGTTCTGCCTATGCCTGTGTCCGTACGCATGCCGAAAGCTTCATGAGCATAAACCCCACGTGTGTCTGTCCTCCGTACCCACACATGACGATGTCTGCATGCATCCACTATTATTGTTTCCATTTTGCAAGTGAGGAAACTGAGGCCCAGCCAGGTAAAGAGACACCGAGGTCTTGTAAGAAACAAGGCGCAAAACGAGAGCTGGCATCACTGTTCCTGCGGCTTGCCTCTTCTTTGCTTCCCAAACTCCCGTCTGTGTCTTTCTCACAATAATAATTGTCATCTATTAAATATCAGGGCTCATCTTATCACAGAAGCAATGGCTTTGGAGATAACAACGCACAGTGCGCTAACTGTTGTTACTCTCCTGCAATCTTGTCTGGATATCTTACACCATTGTTTGTATTGTTTGCTTTTATTTTCTTTAAAATATAAAAATAAATAAATAAATATCAGGTCTCTCCTACACTTTGTATATGTGCCACTGCATCCTAATTAGAATATAATGAAGTAGTAGTGGTTGTTCTTCCATATTTCATAAATGAGACAAATGGAGACTTGGAGAATTTATATAGGAGAAATTTCAAAACAGGACTTCAGGTTGAGACAGTCTCTGTTATATCATGTTCCCATTCCGTAATCTATCTGTCTATCTATCTATCTATCTATCCATCCCTAAACACACACACACATACATGGTATTAGTATTTAACATGTTTTGTGCTCTCTTGTATTAGGTATCAAGTCAAATGGTTTCTTGTTTCTGACAGTTGGAGCCCATGCGTAAGGTGCTGTCAGCTTCAATGTACACCTGAGGATACCAAGGCTTAGGGAACTTGAAAAGCTTACTGCGGGTGGTGCAGAAGGTCCCTGGCTGAGAGGCATTCAGAATTCTCATTCCTAGACAGTTGAAAGGAAAAGAACCAAAAGGGACCTGGGCACCAATGCGACACCTGCGTCCCTGGAATCGAGGCAGGCAACTGGAAGCTTCACTGGAGCACTGGGCTGGTGTTGCCCGCCTGTGCCTCACGCTCCAGGCAGAACGCCTGCCTGCACACGGGCTTCGGCTGCAGCTCCACAGCCTCACGCCCTCTCTGCATTCTTATGCCTGAATGCTCTGGGACACGCCTTCATGCAAGCCCAGAAGGACACCCCAGCATGTCTCCAGCCTAGTTGATCTCCTCTGACACACTAAGTCTACATTTCTGAGAAGGACGGTGTCATTTTGTTTGTCCCATGTAAAGTCCTAGCACTCTCTCTGCCTGACGTATTGACAACCCTAATCAGGAAAATCCACTCTAGTGTGGCCAAGCCAGAGGATTCAGGGCAAACCTGCTCTGCCCGGAAATAAGCCTGGAGCCTTGGCACTGAGAGCAAAGAGTGGCGAGTAAAGAGCCACAGGCTCTGGTCCTTGTCCCAGAGATGGCACTCGTAAGATCTGGAGCCAGGGAGCCCGTCCAAATGTGTCTTAGCTGCTTTTCTTGTTGCTGAGAAAATGTACCCTGCACTCACAGCTGAAGGAGGAGAGGGTTATTTCAGCTCACAGTATGTGGAGTGTTCAGTTTGTAGCTGGCTGGCTCCAGGACAAGGGGACAGGGCAGAGGGGCATCACAGTGGAGAAACGGCTCATGGAGGGCAGAGGGCGGCAAAGCAGCGAAGTGGCAAGCAGCAAGGGCCACCAACAGCCCTCTCTCTGCCCCTTATATTTTATTCAGGGACACATGGGTAGCAGTCACACCCAAGGAGGGTTCTCCCTCTTATAATCTGATCCAAGCACTATGCTAGGACAATGAGGGGGCTGGTTTAGTCACCACACGCCCTTGACCCCAGCCTCACACAGATAGTCCTGGCACCACAGACTCTAGAGGCAGCCGTCTCTGAACAGCCCCGCCTGTGACCACGGCGGCCTTTGCGGTGACACCTAGCCAGGAGCCATAACAGAGTTTCATCTCTCTGATCTGTTTAGTATTAATTAGATCATCCTAAGTTAGTTAAAACATTTCAGTCTCAGTTTCTTAAACCTTAAAATTATGATTGCTTTGAGCGTTAGAATGTCTTAGATTAGATAGTCACTGGGCAGAAAGCGCCCAGCATATTTTCCGGCAGGGAATACATGTTATATGTGGTAGAAATAACAATTATCAATAATCCTTATCACCGTCTTCACCTTCACCTTCACCATTAGCATCATGAGAAATGATTCCTATATGTCCTAGGATATCACGATATACCCCTAGTAGATAATTTGGTCACAGGCTTGTAGTTTGCCGAAAAGATTCCCTCTGTCAAGTTTAAATATTTGCTCATCCTAGAGGCAAAGGGGAGATTGCTTTGGAGATTAACACGAGATCCAATTTTAAATTTCCCTTGTCGGAAATAAGGACTGTAAATAATGACCCAGAGATTTGAATATCAACATTCCCTCGAGAAGAAGTAGCCAAATGGCACTCGCTACTGTGCTCTACAAATCTAATTAGGCAAGGGCTCAATTTGCCATGAATCTCGGGAGGGGATGCAAAGGACACTGATGGTGAGTATAGAGAGCTGTGATCCAGGCGCGGTAGCGTCCGCAATGCATCTTCGCGCTCCTCGGCACCCTCAGCAACGTTCCATGACACTGACCTTTGCAACCACTCCTGCACACGTGCTATTATTTTTCCAGAATCCAACATGACACTAAATTCTGCTGATCGCACGCCTTAATTATGTCTGGATTCCAACCACAGGGACAGACCCAGATCCGGGCTCCCGGCCTCTTCGCTAACTCCCACTGCGCCTCTTCACCGGCTCACCTCCCTGAGCACCACAACCTTGGTGCAGTTTCTGCTATGGGCGGAGGGGCGAGGGGGGCTCTCAGCACGGCACAGCCATGGCCATTCCTTGCTCTGTGCAAACCTCCGAGTTCCAGGGTACCCCCCTGCCTTCCCGCTTCCTTCCACCCTCGCACCTCCCTCTCTTGTCCCCCACCAAACCTGAGCAGTCTATGGAGCACAGCTGGAAATGCCACTGGTCTGTGGATAAAGACAACATTCTTACCTGTGAAAATGGCCCTCCCTCGTTTAATCCACCAGCCTCCTCCATGGGAAATCAGCCCATCTAAAAGGGAGCCAGCTGGAGGGGGCCTCTTGTGTCTAACCTGACCTGAGTGTTTCAGGAGAGGGGAGCGGAGGGGAGGCCGCACGAAGCCAGCGACACACATGCCTTCTCACCTACTTTTTCATCAAACAGAATTTTTTGGAAGTACCCAAATGAAGTAATCGTCCTCACATCTCAGAACTTTGCCAAGGTCAGACTCTTTTTCAACACAGTAACACAGATATTACATTGCCCTCTGGCCTCTTTAACTTCCTGCCCTTCCTTCGGGTCAGCTGCTTCATCTTATGGAAGTCCTCTTTCCATCGGTGGATGCTCTACTCTAGGACCGAGCACTGGAGTGGACAGCGGCGCTGTGGCAGAGTCCGCGATGAGAGGTCAGACCTTGCTCACCTCTGAGCACGTCTCAGCAGAGTAGCAGGAGTTGGTAAACGCTTGTCTAGCTCAGTGCTGGGCTTAGTTCTACAAGGAGACCTGCCGGCAGTTTCCATGCACTAGCTGGGCGGCATGGCCGAGGCTGCGCTCTCTAGGATCCGGGTATTTACAAGAGGATCCTACTGAGCAGAGCTGAATTAACAAAGGACTTTCGCGAGGCATAGGATGAGAAGCGCGCTTTGGGCTCACCAGCACAACAGTTTGACGACATTCTGGGTGTCAGAGTAATTTTAGAGCCTGTGTGGAAGGAGATGAGGTGTGTGAGGAAGGAAGAAAATAGAAGAGGAGAAGCACATTGGCAGGATA
>PVKN010002081.1:0-45121 GCA_004027915.1 Capromys pilorides
GTTTCCTTGTTGCTAAAGCAGCTGGGCAGGAATGTGGTACCCCCCATATCCTATAGGTGTGAGTCTTCGGCAGAGGGATTTATTATGGCTAAGAATGGGCAAATAGCCTGTCTCTTACTGCCCTTAATTGGTCCTATCTCTCCCTTACCTCCTACATGTTTATGAAGTTCTGACAGAGCAGGGGAAAGAGTGAGGAATGGGATAATTTAGGCAAAGATACTTCTATGTAAATACTTCAGGCAGGGGTCAAACTAAGTAGAATCCTGCCTCAGTCTCTTCTACTTCTAAAACTGAACAGGGTATTGTGCTAGATACCATCCCTTACACTCCACCAAAAAACTTCTGGATTTAAAAATAAAATTCAGTAATGCAACTGGATACGAAGTCAACACTCAGAAATCAATAGCTTTCCTGTATGCAAGCAACAAACTCATTGAGAGAGAAATTAAAGAAACCACACCTTTCACAATAGCATTCAAAAAATAAAATATTTGGGAATTGAGCTAACAAAGGAAGTAAAAGATTTGTACTCTGAAATTTACAATAGTCTGAAAAAGATTGAAGGGGATATCAGAAACTGGAAAGATATCCCTTGCTCATGGATAACAAGACCCAGCATATTGAAAATGGCCATATTCCCAAAGTTGTTATACAAATTTAATGCAATCTTGATCAAAATACCATTAGCATATCTCAAAGAATGAGAAAACACATTCCTAAAAATCATTTGGAACCAGAAAAGACCTACAATAGAAAAAAAGTAATTCTGGGCAACAAACACATGGCAGGAGGCATACCAATTCCTTCCTTGAAATTACTTTATTTATTTATTTTGTATTTTAGGGAAGGGTCTCCAGGTGTTCAGGGTCTCACTACTAAATCAGAATTATAGTGATCCACCTGTTTACAGCCTCCCAAGAGTTGGAATTACCGGTGCATGCCACCACGCCCAGTCTCAATTGCCATCTCAGCGCAGGGCCAGCACCTTCCTTGAAATTATAATGCAAAGCTACTGTGATAAAATAAGCATGGTACTGGAAAAAAAATCAGACCTGAGATCAGTGAAACAGATCAGAAGATGCAAGCACAACTACAAGCACACTGAGCCACCTTATCTTTGATAAAGAGGCCAAACACGTTCATTGGACAAAAGATAGCCTCTTTAATAAATGGTACTGGACCATTGTTAAATTAAATAAATAAATAAATAAAATAACTACTCTTTATTGAGTACTAAGTTCACGACAAAAAAAAAAAAAAATGGTGCTGGAAAACTGGCTCTCTACATGTTGAAGACTGAAACTAAACACATGTGATTCCTGGCACCACATGCTGCACCAGCCCCACCACCAGGGAAGGCTGAGCCAGCCACAAAATAAATAAATAAATAAATAAATAAATAAATAAATAAATAAATAAACAAACAAACAAAACAAGCAAATAAGTAAAATAAATAAATAAAATTTAAAAAAAAAAACCAACTGGGAGGGATGAACAGGCCAAAAAAAAAAAAAAAAAAAAAATTCTCATAGCTATATCCTGTAATCTTGAAAGTAACAATATACAATGTATTAACCATTGCTACTCTCCTACTACTCTGTTTTGACATTTTGTATCATTGTTTTTATTGCCTTTCCTCTTTAAAACAACTTAATTTTAAAGAGCTTGGGAGGCTGAGTTGGGAGGATTGCCATGAGTTTAAGGCCAGCCTGGCCTATATAGTGAATTAAAGTTCAGCCAACCTGCATAGCAAGAACCCATCTCAAAAGAAAAGAAAAGAAAAAAAAAAAAAGGTGAGCTTTCAAGTTTGGTCTATTGATGTCCACTAACGAACAGAAACTTCTAGAAAGTTTTTAAAAAAAGTTTTAATTGCTTCTTTTAAAAGACAGTACAAAAGGCAAATGGAGAACATGATTAATTGATGAGAAAAATGTTTTGCATTGATGGCTCTCACCATTCTTCTACCCTCCTCCACCTGCTTTGAATTTGCTAGCCTTTTTTCTCAGTGACTTTCCCACCCAAAAGGTGAAAATCAGCTGCTTACAGGAGCTGAGCATATAGCTCAATGGCAGAATATTTGCCTGGCTTAGGGGAGGTGCTGGGTTTCATCTCCAGCACTGCAAAAGAAGCAAACAAAATTGATTCCAGACGTTCATGTCAGATCAGAGAGGTCCGCTTCTCTAATAATCTTCTGCTTTGGTCAAAATGTTTGGCTCAGAAGAGGACTTCAGAGACTGTTACAAACTTCACTGCTGATGGTGGGTCTTCTTCAGTCAGTTTCCTGCCTTGGTCCCTCTGTCTTGGAAAGCGATAGCATTTAGGTTTGAAATCCTATTACAAAGAGCAGACTAGCACACAGATGCTTAGGATGCTGAGTGAATGGGCTGGGCCACAAAGCGCTCTGGACTCAGACAGGTAAATGGTCAAGGGATGAGGAAAATACCCTGCAAGTAAGCAATGACTTTGAGGAAAAGCGAGCAGTGCTCTCAGAACACACGATGATTCGATGATTCGTGACAAGGTCTGGGTGCCTGCTGTGGGCTTTGGCTCTCCTGAGGTGAGTTAATCACCAGAGGATTTTTGACACTTGAGCTCCTTTTGCAGGATCTGTCTCAAGGCAGATGGGGAACCAATATGTGTACTGGGGGTGATATTTCCCAAATTCTTTCAGTGGCTAATTTTGTCTCATGAGAAATTCAAGCATAAATGTTAAGAACATTTTCCATGAGGTGAAAGTAAACATCATCAAAGCTTATAAATGCACTTGTCATCATTTCCAAAATCTCTTTGCCGGAACTAAACTCTATATATGGTCATCGTTACAGTTCAGACGGTAAATGTCTTCTACATCCTCATGTGTGGCAGGTGACCGGATCATGGGGCTGCCATAGGGCAGCCTGGTTGGGGACAGGTCACTGGGGTGTGACCAAGGAGGCTATATCTCCCTCCCAGCCTCTTCCCTTTGCTCTCTTCCTCCTGAGAGACATGATAGGGGTAGTCTTTCCTATGCCAGGTCCTCTGCCACCCTGTTCCTGTGCTGGAGCCAGCTGGCTAGGGACTGAAAGTGTGAAACAAAATAAAACTTGCTTGCTTTAAGTTGTGAGAGCTGCATACTGTGGCCCCAGGGAAGTAAAGAAATTAATACAGTTGCTAAAATTCGAGATGAGGTATGCAGTTATACAAGCAAGACAACAAAGGTCTGTTTCAGTAAGTGTACATACAAGAAAAATGTACTTTTAAGGGAAAGACAGAAGACCTTTTTACCCTAAAGTAGAATGAGAAGTTTCCAGATGAGATAACATCTAGACTAAACAGCAGAAGGAATTTGAAAAGATTGTAACCATTGTGTGGAAGATGAGTGTCATGAAAGGAATTCTACATGTGATCAAGCTGGATGAAATTAGAAAGAAACCATTTACAATTTTTCTTTTTCTCTAAAGCAGATTAAACTGGGCATTGGGGGCATACACGTACAATCTGAGTATTCTGAGAGGCTGAGGCAGGAGGACTGAAAATTCAAGGGCCAGCCTGGGCAATTTAGTGAGACCCTGTCTCAAAATAAAAAAATTTAGGGGGCTTGTGGGTTAGCTCAGTTGTTTAAGTGCCTGCTCTGGCAAACCCAGTCAGGTGCAGGGGACCGCAGTTCAATCCCTAGCCCCACCTACATTACCAGATCCGCCCTTAAGGCAGCCTGAACCAGTCCAAAAAAAAAAAAAAAAAGGGCCTGAGGATGTAGTTCAGTTTAAAGGCCCTGGGAAGGCCAGCCAAATAGCTCAACAGATTAAAGTGCCTGCATGCAGGTGCAAGGGCTGGGGTTTGATCCCTGGGCCTGCCATACCAGACCCACACCCAGGGTGTGCTGAGAAGGTGATTGAGACTGTGCGTGGTGGCTTGCACCTGTAATCCCAGCTCTTGGGAGGCTGTAAACAGGCGGATCACTACAAGTCCGATCTAGTAGTGAGACCCTGAACATCCTGGAGACACTTCCCAAAAAAATACAAAAATAAATAAATAAAATAAAGACCCTGTGTTCAGTCTCCACTACTGAAAAACAAAAACAGAACTAAGATTATTTTCCTACAACTATGTAACTATGCATTTGACTTTTAAGTCTTGAATTATCACTCTGATTAAATAAATGATGGCTATTTCACATTGGTCTGTTATCCTCATTTTTGGGGGGCTTTTTGGGAGGGTCTTTTTTGGGGGGACAAGGTCTCACTCTATTCTCCAGACTTACCTTGAACTCACTATGTAGCCCAGGCTGGCCTTGAACTCTGATCCTTCTGCCTCAGCTCCTGAGTGCTGGGATTACAGACATACAACACTATGCCTCGTTTGTTATCCTGTTTTGATCAAATAAGTTTTTTGGGTTGTTTTCGTTTGCTGTTTTGAGGGCCTTGTCGTTGTTATTTAGATATTGAAGATGGAGGCACCAAACTACACCCCGGTCCTTTATTTTATTTTGAGACAGCGTGTCACTAAGTTGCCCACGTTGGCTTCACATTTTTAATCTTTTTGCCCCTGCTTCCCAAATAACTGGGATTACAGGCATTTACCACAATATGTGGCTTATCAAGTGTTTTAAACCTAGAATTAACTTTACGATTTTCCAGTTGGGCTACTAGAAAGCCTTGAAGGATGATCTCTCATCTTGTAAAAAGATATTCAACTGACCAGATCTTCTTGATATATCACATTATATAAAAGGCATTATGAAAACATAAATAATGTTAAAGTTTCTATTTTTTATATTATGGCCGGCTCAGCCTGCCCTGGAGGTGGGGCTGGCACAGTATGTGGTGCAGGGGATTGAACCACGGTCCCTGCAGTTGCCTAAGCTTGCCTAAACAGGTGCTTTAGACCACTGAGCCATCTAGCCAGCCCAAAGTTGGTTAAAGTTATATTTATATGTATGTACTCACATGTGTTTCAGGAATTGCATCAAAATCATAGAAATCCAAGGCTGGGGAGATAGCTCCATGGCACAAATGCCTGCCTGGCAAGTGCAAGGTTATGAGTTTGAACCCTGGTCCCTCAAAACAAAAAATCACAAAAATCCAATAGTCTTTGTGTGGGTCATGGTGCTTTCCTGAGCAATGATAAGCCTAAAACATTTATTTTGTGATGGAAATTTTAAAATTTTAAAAATTAGTCAGCAGTCTGACACCATATTAGAACAAAATAAGACCATGCAGACTGGCCAGATAGCTCAGTGGATTGAAGTGCCTGCTTAGGCAAGCAGAGACTGGGGTTTGATCCTCAGTGTGCCATGCCAGACCCACCCCAGGGCATGCTGAGGTGGCAATTGAGACTGGGCATAGGGGCATGCACCTGTAATCCCAGCACTTGGGAGGCTAAAAACAGGAGGATCACTACAAATCCAATCTGTGTAGCAAGACCCTGTAGATCCTGTACTAGGCACATTAAAAAAGACCATGCCGCCCACCACATAGCTCGTCTGTTAGACTCTAACTCAACCTTGACTGACTGCACCCAGCTACAAACCAGAGACAGCCTGACCCAACTGTGTGACTGTACCCAGCTGTGCAGCCTTTACTGTCTCACCCATACACATACCCTATTTGCTGACTTGTTTCAAGAAATTTTTGGGGCCATCAAGATGGTTCAGCAGTCTAAAGCGCCTGCTTAGGAAAGCTTGAGCAACCACAGGCACCACAGGTTCAATTCCCAGCACCACATGCTGCGCCAGCCCCACCCCTAGGGTAGGTACTTTCTGCTCAGCAACAGATGCAGTATCTTGAGGTCTTGCTATCTAATTCAGGCTGCTTTGAACTATGAAACCTCCAGTAACTGTGAGCTAAATAAACCTTTCCTTCCCTAAGCTTGCATGTCAGGTATTTGTCCCAGCAACAAGAGAAGAGTGACTAATATTAGAATTTAGTACCTGAGAAGTGGGGCTGTTGCCTGGCTATACCTGACCATGTGGATTACAAACTTATGGGAAGAGATAGGAAAGGTTCACAGATGTCACCTACAAGTGAAGCACTACAACAGCTTTGACTGTTTTGTTTGGGAAATTCTGGTCAGAGCTCAGACCAGAATGCCAATGGTAAAGACCAGGCTGGGGAGGTTTCTGCTGGGAAGAAGGACTGCATTGGTTGTTGGACTCAGATCATTTGTGTTGTGGCTTGGCAGAAAGCTTGTCTGAATTTTGCCCATGTCCAGAGACTTTGCCTGAGACTGAGATTAAACATGGAGGACTGATTAATCTCTCAAAGGAAATCTCAAAGCAGTCAAATATTTGGGGCAGTAGCATGGTTATTGCTGGTGGCTCTTAGTCAGATTTATGTTGAGAATGAAGAGCAAAGAGCCCAGAAGAATGATTTAAAGTGTTATGAGTTTGGCCAGAAAGGAAGCTTCAATAAAGCTGTGGACTGCAAAGATAGAGCTGAGATCTCCATTGCCCAGGAGGAACAGGAGAATGGAAAAGATGTGCTGAGGGCATTATAGGAGGTAGCAGGTTCTCATCCTATGCAGCCTCAGAATCACAAGAGTGAGGGACTTTTCTTCGAGGAGAAAGCTGCAGGTCCCCATTTTCCAGAATGGAGGCAGTGGTCACACCAGACTACAGAATGGCACCAGCATAGAGAATTTGTTTCTTGAAATCAGAGTTCTCAGAAATCCAGGCACTCAACCCCTACAGCTAAGAGAGAAGGAAGCCCACCTATTGCTCCAGTTGGCATCAGCCCTTGGCATCATCCATATGGCATTGGTTTTAGATGCATAAAAAATGCAGGCATTCTGAGGTTAAGAAGGCTTCCATCTCAATTTCAAAAGAAAGCCTGCTGGATTTTGGATTTGTTTGGGCCCCAATGGTATCCTTCTGTGTATATCTTTCGAAATGGCAATGTTTATCGTGTGCCTTTGAATGTTGGATGTATTTAACTTTCATTTGTATAGGGGCTCACAATTTGCCTTGGATCTTGGAGATTTGGGATTTGGACCTTTAAGCAATGCTGAAACTGTTGGGACTTTGGCAACTCTTAGAGATGGACTAAATTGCCTTTTGGACAAAGGGATGTGCATGAGACTTTGGGGCTCAGGGACAGAATGTTATGATTTATATCTAGTTTTCCCCCCAAAGCCTCATGTAAATCATGCGGCTGTCAAGTGCTTAGCTTGAGGGGCAGGGTCTGAGGGGCAGGGCCAGAGAGATGTGAACCATTAAACTGACAGCGTGCACCTCCCCTGCCTGCCCCCAGGCTTGGTGGCCTCTCTTGGAGGCATGGAGCAGATCATCCTGGACAGCCGTGCAGTGTCTCAAGGTCTTGCTATGTAATTCAGACTGTTTTGAACTATGAAACCGCCAGTAATTAACTGTGAGATAAATAAACCTTTCCTTCCCTAAGCTTGTGTGTTTGGTATTTGTCCCAGCAATAAGGAAAGAGTAACTAAGACACTACCCAATAAAAATCCACCACTTTTAAGCTTGTGCATCTCCTGGTTGCAACACCTACATAAACTAACCCCAAAGCTGGTTCTGGGGTGATGCTTTGGGAGTGATTCCCCATCAGCCCGCTGGTGTAATACAGTTGGTTGCCCTCTAATTACTTGTGGCAGTACATTTTCAATTTAGTTCTGTACTGAGTTCTACAACAATTTAGTCTTCAAGAGACTGGTGGAAAAGACTGACAAATATAAGTTTTCAAATCAGATCGTTGTACTTACTGGGTAAGAACTTCCAGAACTCTTATGAAGATTATTTTTTAAACTGCTAACCTACATTAAGCAAAACAGGAATTAAATACCAATAAATGCTTTGACAGATTTTCATGCTGAATCAATCAGAACTGAAATTGCTAAGACATGCAATTTGAATGAACTCAGTAAAATTGACCCAAGTCAATTTGCCTGTGATCACCTATGTAATAAACAGTACTGTATGCCTGAATAGGAGATTCAAAGTTGGTGTTTAGAAAGATGTTGATCTTAAATAAATAAGTAAATGGATATCAAGCCAACTTGAAAGGTAGATTTGTGGAAGGCTTGGATGAGGCCGGATTTTACTTGACTCTTTATGACTTACATTATTAAAAGTTCATCACTCTACTATTCACATGGAATGGACAAAATGATACCTATCATGGGAAAATATTACTGTGGAAACTGTTATAAAATTGCTATAGCCAAGCATGGTGGCTCAGGCCTGTAATCCCAGCACTTGGGAGGCTGAGGCAGGAGGATAGGTGTGAGTTCGAGATCAGCCTGGGCTACAAAAGTGAGCCCAAGGCCAGCCTGAACTGCATAGCGAGACCCTCATCATACAAAGACCATCAGAATACAAAGAGACTAAATAAATAAATAAATAAATAAAATTGTTAAAATGGTTTATAACCAATGTTTGCCTCGACAAATTCTTGATCCTGGGAAGACAGTAAAAACCTCAGGGTTATATTTCTACTACCTGGTGGACCATTTGAACATTTACAGGGGGATTTTATTCATTTGCCATCTTCAGTGGGATCTAAAGAAAGCATGCCTTAGAAAGAGAGAGAGAGAGAGAGAGAGAGAGAGAGAGAGAGAGAGACAAAGAGAGACAGACAGACAGACACAGAGTTTGCTGGAGATTGAACCAGGCTCTCATGCATATATTATTGTTTTTATTCAGCCTGTGACACATAGAAGCTTCCTATGTGGTAAAAGTAATGTAACAGTAGAACTTCATTAATCTCCCACTCTTACAAACTCTGATATGATTTAACTGCAAAAGGCTTTAATGCATTAAACCAACATGTATCTTTAATCGAGTGAAGAAATCTTCTCATAATCCACCAGCTGAGGAAAATCAAATCCTTTACAGGCTAGAATCTGAGGTTTTGATCTTCTGAGAAAAAAATATGTCACAGAAAGACTGCCCTTGAGCACTGTTGAGCTCACCACTGTTATGCAGTGAATTTCAAGGCCTGAACCCTTAGGTCTGCATCTCACAACTCAAAAGGGCCCCTCTCAGGCCGGTGAGATGGCTCAGCAGTTTAAAGTGCCTGCTTAGGCAAGCTCAGACAACTGCAGGGACTACAGTTTGATCCCCGGCACCACATTCTGTGCTAGTCCCTCCCCCAGGGCAGGCTGAGCGTGTATATGTATATATATATATATATATATATATATATATATATATATATATATGCACACACACACACACACACACACACACACACACACGCACACACACACACTCAGTATCAAAAGAGCCCCTCTCAGTTTTGGACCTACCCACTTGCTGGAGAGGGTACACGGTCAGAGTAATGGGGATCTTCCTTGGTTTTACCGTGTGGTGCTGGAGATGGAATCTAGGATCTCACACAAGTTTCCTCCCTGAAACAGATGGCAGCCTAGACATGCTTTCCAGGATTGCAGAACAAGATTTCTCCGACATCTTGTAAGTTTTATCCTTTTCACACACACCACACCATTGCCTACTGTCCTAATCTTTCCCTTTTCCTGCCAAAAAAACCCCACTGAAATCTTAGTTTATAGATGGCGAAGTTGGCTTTCCAAGCTTTCTAACTTTAGTAGCTAGCTCTCCCAGGTAACTTAAGTTACCTGAACCACTGTAAAAATGAATAGCTCTTGCCAAGCATGGTGGTACATGCCTGCAATCCTGGAACTCTGAGAGGCTGAGACCAGAAAATTCCAAGTTTGACCCTAGCCTAAACAATTTAGAAACTTATCAAGACACTGTCTCAAAATTAAAAAAATACATAGGAGACTGGGCATGGTGGTGTGTGCCTGTAATCCTAGCTCTTGGGAGGCTGTAAACAGGTGGATTGCTACGAGTCTGATCTACTAGTGAGACCCTGAACACCCTGTAGACCCTCAAATAAAAAAAGAAATCTTTAAGCTAAATTTGTAGTACTTCTGTCCTTTGAATCAGAGATATAATGACAGTTTGGGGGGGGCAGGGATATAGCTCCATGGCACAAGTGACTGCCTGGCAAGTGCAAGATCGTGAGTTCATACCCTGGTCCTGCAATAATAATAATAATAATAATAATAATAATAATAATAATAATGACAGATTTGGAAAGGCCCTGAATCCAGTGTCTCTCAAGTCAGTAGCAGCCCCCACCATCCAGTTAGCTAAACCCTAAATTCACTTTTGCTTGAGTTGCGTTTAAGTTGAGGGCAATCAAAATCATCCTAACACAAACAGAACTGCAAGTGTTAGGAGCAGGGCTGCCCTCCTGTTGTGTGGGATGCATTTGCAGGCTGAGTGACAAGCTCTACAGAGGGTACACGGTCAGAGTAATGGGGATCTTCCTTGGTTTTACTGTGTGGTGCTGGAGATGGAATCTAGGATCTCACACAAGTGGTCAAGTGCTCTCCACTGAACTATGTCCCCTGTCCCGTGGGGGCTGCTGATCCTGCACACAGCCTCAAGAGCTGAAGCTGGGCCTAGTCAGAGACCACAGGAAGTTACCCTGGGCATCAGCATACAAAGAATTCCTGGAATAAACTGGAATACAGCAGTCAACTACAGCAGTCATACCTCTTCCTCTTCATTCCTTAATCCCCTGGTTAAATACAAATCAGTCCCACGTCCCTGAAGGACTGGAGGGGCGGTGCTTCTGGAGGATCTTAGCCTCTCCTTTGTTGAGTGCTTCTGTGGTGCTTAATCCCTATGAACTACTGTCAGTTGACAGTCAGAAATTCCAAGCCAGCCTGGTATGTTGGTGCATGGGTGTAGTCCCAGTACTCTGGAGGCTGAAGTAAGAGGATTGCTGCAAGTTCCAGGACAGCCTGGGCTACATAGTGAGTTCAAGGCCATCCTGAACTGCATAGCTACCCTGTCTCAACAAAAAGAAAAGGTAGAAGAAACCCCAAACCAAAACTGCGTGAGACCAGATAGTGTTGGGAATAAGGGACTTGTTTTGTCATCTGCATTTTAAGCCTTAGAATATGCCTCTTAACAACTTTGTGGCACTCTGCCTCCAAATTTAAAAAGGGGTTTTTTAAAAAAGCGACTCTACCCACTTATTACAAAAATTTAAAACACAAACAATTTCAAGTGTAAACAAGAATAGAACAACTGGAATTCTTACGCATTGCTGGTGGCTGAACGGCTCAAGCAAGCCGAGAAACTGCAGTGTCAAACATTCCATCCAGCCTCAATTTCACTGGGCCATAACACACAGAAAGGTTATTCAGAGAAGTCCTCCAAGAGTCACTCCTGGTGTGACAGGAATAGTAGGGAGGAACCTGGGCCCCTAGCACCATGGAGAGTGCACACCAGCCTCATCCAGATGACCCTGGACTTGTCACTGAGCAGAGAAAAACTTTCTAGCTTGCTTCACCTACCTTCAGCTAAAGACTCTGTAACTCTGGTGGTTTTATATAATTAATGCATAAACAGATGCGAGAGCAAGAACTACAAAGAAGGAGGAAACAGCTAGCAGCATATATTTTTCAGCCTGAAGAGAGTGAATCTGTTATCATTCTTATTCTTATTGATCATTAACAGCTACGTGCATGTTGAATAAATATTTAGTCTTTGAAAGAAGAATGAAGTACTAGGCTATTTACAGCCATATTGCACAACCTCACATTCAATATAAAAAAAGTGGTGTTGCTTAAGATCACCTATGTGCCAGTATTAAATAATCCTGAAGTATAAGAAAAGGTCCTAGCAGAATTAGTTATCCAGGAAATGCAAATTTAAGCCACAGTGAAGGCTAAGGGTATAATAGCACAGGGGTAAAGCACTGCCTAGCACTTACAAGACCAGAGACACTACATAAACAAATAAACAAACCATGAAATACTCATTAGAAAAAAAGTCTAAGTGTTAACAAGGATGTAGAGCATCTTGAAACTCTATCTGCTACCAGTAGGAGTATAAAAATGGTTCAACTGTGTTGAAAAACTATCACAGTATCTACAAAAGCTCTGTTTTTAGGTGTAACCTTGTGATGATATTTTTATGTGTTAACTTAAGTAGGGCACTGTATTAGCAAGCTTTCCTGTCACTGGGACAACATACTTGACACTTGAAACTTAAAGGAGGAGTGGTTTATTTTGGCTCACAGTTTCTGTGTGTGCAGTCCATGGCTAGCAGGCAGAAATAGTAAGGTGAAAAGGGATGGCAGAATAAAGCTGCTCATGCCATGGTGACCAGGAAGCAGAGAACAAAGACAGGAGCCTGGGACAAGAATTTGTCCCTTCATGTCACATTTCAGTGACCCACTCCAGCCAGGCCCCATCCCCTAAGAGAACATTCAGCTATAAACTCATCACAAGGTTAATCCACCCGAGTATACCATACCTATGATGCAACCTCTTTCTAAAATCCCCACCTCTGAACATGAAGCTTGAGGAGGGCAGTGGAGCATTTTACCTAAACCACAGCAATGATAGTGTCCAGATACTCAGATATTCTAGATGTTGGTAAGCATTTCAGTCAGTCAATTTTTGTGTGTGTGTGTGTGGGACCAGGATTCGAACTCATGACCTTGTACTTGCTGGTCAGGCACTTGTGCCACAGAGCTATCTCCCTGGCCCCTCAGTCAGTCAATTTTGAACAAATAAAGTGATCCTCCAAAATGCGGTGGGTCTCCGACAATCAGCTGAAGTCTAACCTGAGACTGGGCGTGGTGGCACAAGCCTCTAATCCCAGGGTTTGGGAAGCTAAAAACAGGAGAACATTATGTGTCCAATCTGTGTAGTGAGACCCTGTAGGTCCTGTACCAAATATAAGGGAAAAAAAAGTCTAACCTGGCTCAAAGAGGAGAGAATTCTACCAACAGAGTACCTTTACAATCAAACTGCAGCGTCAGCTCTTACCTGGACCTCTAGCCATGCAGCCATGCAGATTCTGGACTTCCTTGGATTTGCCAGACTTCCATAATCATGTAACCAATTTCTGTAAAGCAAGCTCTCTCCTTCCTTCTTGATACATTCCTGCCCAAGTACACATTCTTATGGCCCTGATTCAACATGGCTGAATTCCAAAAACAACAGCTTATCTTCCCAATGACCACTGCCTCCTTCTTTCCCACCTCGATTCTGGATACCTTTCCTCTGCACACAAGGGAGCCCCCCAATCAGCTCCTTAGGTGTCACTAAACCTGCCCCATAAACTCCACCCCTAGCAGAAGTCCATAAAATCTCACTCCTCTTTGTTTCAGGTCAGAGGATCCATGCCATCTCCCTAAGATTGTCTCAGTGTCTTCAAAGTTAGTAAAAGTCTCCCCTCTCCCTTTTTGCTTTTACTTCTGCTTCTCTGCCATGGAAAAAATCTAACACTTCCTTCCCTTCCTTCCTCCATCTTCACATCCTGATTCTGTTTCTCCAGAGAACTCTAACACAATACTCAAGGAAAAGAGCTCATATTCACCAGAAGACTTGTACATGGCTGCCCATAGCACTTAATTTATAAAAGCCCCAAACTAGAAACACCCCAATGTCAACCAGTGAGAGAAAGGAAAAGTAAACTGTGTGTAGTTTCATAATGTAATGTTCTGCCACACATAAGGAATCCCATAGACATTATAGTAAACAGGAGAATCCACATTACTAAATTCACACGATGTGACTCCATTTACATGAAAATTGAAAACCTCTGGAACTAATATTTTTGGTTAGAAGTCGGAATAACGTGTACCTTAGAAACTATTAACTGGAAGGATATATGAGGGAAACTTCTAGAATGCTGAAATATTCTACACCTTAATCTGGTGGTAGTTACACAGATGCATACGTGTATGAATATTCACTAAGACAACCACCTCAGAGAATGTACTTTACACCTTGTATATAATACTTTTAAGATTTTAAATCAAAACCTCTAAAATTTAGAAAAAGTACTCAAGGGCAGGCAGTGTAGTTCAATGGCAGGGTTTTTGCTGGCATATACAAGGTCCTGGATTCAATCACCAATATAACAACAACAAAAACGTCAAGATGAATTTTCTTTTTTTGCTATTTCACTGTTCATTTGTTCTCTATCAAGCAATGATTCTCTGCAGTGCATGTGATTTAATGGCTCTGGAATGCACATAAGACATCTGCAAAAGACCCTAAGAAATAGTCTCTCAATCACATAGACTCAGCCTACCTTCTAACAAGTGCTTTCTGACTCACATGGTATGCACAAAATAGACTCCATGACTGCAGTTCACCGAACTGGGTTGAAATTACTGACCTATATGGAATTGTTTTTATATATGTTGAATGTGTTTGAGAAGAAAGTATATTCCTCAGCTATTCAAATCCTCAGTATTTGACAAGGTCAGTCAAATGCCCTCAGGATATACCCTGAAATCATGTACAGCATTTCGTAGAACCTCTGTCAGTGTCAGCCATCTGGATGAGTCATGGCCATTGTTTGACCAACTTGTTTTTTGTGAAAGCCTGAGAGAATGTTTTCTCTCTCAGTGACTCTCCTTAGGCACCTATACATCATTGATCCCTTTCCTCTGTAGGTGCATAATTTCCTTGAACAGAAAATTTGGGACACCAGATCAGAAGCCAGATTGGAATTTAAGAGCTTTTATTACTGAGCTCAGGGTCACCAGTCACTTCTCACACAGGAGACGACTGATGGAGCCCCAGCCTGGGAAGCAAGGAGCTTTTAAAATGAAAGTCACATGACTAAAAGTCTTTCACAGTTCAGTGATATGCACAACTTGCCAATGTGGGGGCTTGTTGAGCAAGCCATTTTTACAAGACACATCTTAAGCTAAGTATGTTTACAGGAATTAGATTAGGGAGGGGAGGGAGACAGTTACTCCTTACTAAATGGCTTTGAACAAGAGGGCGAGGACATATTCCTTGGAGTAGATAACAGGAAACATAAGGGAACCTAATAGTTTTCCATTAGTTACAGCTCAAAATTCAGTTGACCCATTACACTAACATCCTTTCTTAGGTTGTTGTTGTTGTTGTTGTTGTTGTTTGGAGACAGGGTCTTGCTGTGTTTTTCAGGCTGGCTTTGAACTCACTCTGTAGCCAAGGCTGACCTTGAATTCCTGACAACCCTCCTGCATCAGCATCCCAAGTGCTGAAACTATAGGCATGTCCCACCCTGTTCAGCCCATCCTTTATCTTTTAGAAAGGGCATTTAGGTCTACTTACTTTAGCCGGGCATGATGGCTCCTGTAATCCCAGCACTTGGGAGGCTGAGGCAGGAGGACTGGTGTGAGTTCGAGACCAGCCTGGGCTACAAAAGTGAGCTCAAGGCCAGCCTGAACTGCACAGTGAGATCCTGTCTCAAAAAGACAAAAAATAATAATATTGTCTACTCACTTTAACATTTTATTTTGAGATAACATAACATATTACAAAACAACAGGTCAATGTCACAGCCAAAATACTAACACTAACTTGAAGGCTAGCTATTGATCTTGTTCAAGTTTCCCTAATTTTAATTGGACTGGTTATGTTTCAGTCTGTGTACATGCCTGTGATTGTTTATGTCATTCAGTCACCTGTGTAGGCTCGAATATCCGCCACCACAGCCAAGGTACTCAGCAGCTTTGTACAAGGATCCCTTATGTCATCTGTTAATAATCACACCCCCTTCATTCCTCAGTCCTCACCTTGTCTTCATCTCTGGCAATCACTGATCTGTTCTGCATTTCTGTAATTTTGTCATTGAAGAGTGCTACATAAGTGAACCTACACAATATGTATCTTTCAAGAACTCACTTTTTTTCACTCAGTATAATTCTCCAGAAATCCATCCAGGATGCTTCCTGTATCAATAGTTTGCTCCTTTTTGATACTGATCCATGGCATGGATTGCTTAACCATCACCTATTGAAGGACAACAGGGTGGCTGCTACTTTGGGACTATTATGAGTCAAATTGATAGGACTTCCTTTTTGTCTTTTTGAGACAGGGTTTTGGCTGTGCAGTTCAGGCTAGCCTTGAACTCACAAGGTGGCCCAGGCTGACCTCAAACTCACAGCAATCCTCCTGTCTCAATCTCCTGAGTGCTAGGATGACGGGCATGCAGTACCACGCCTGGCAAAACTGGTATGAAATTGCAATAAAGATGACATACAAATGAATAGAACCCAGGGCCTCACACATGCCAGGCATGCTCCATACCATTGAGCTATATCTACATTCCCCTGAAAAATTTTAAATTGCAATAAACATTCATGTATGGGTTTTCATGCACAAACATAAGTTTCTGTTTCTTTGGGATAAATATCCAATAGTGAAATTGCTAGTAGAATGGTAATTTGTATGTTTCATTTTATACAAAACTATGCAGTTATTTTCCAGAGTAAATGTTCCAATTTACATTCCCACCACCAATATATAAGCAATCTAGTTTCTTTGAATCCTTGCTAGAAACTTGTGGTGTCATAACTTTTTAATCAATTCCGATCAGTGTCTAGTGATATCTCATTGTGGTTTTAACGTACATTTCCTTAGTGGCTGTCTCAGTTACTTTTTACTCATTGCTGGGACAAAATACACCCAAAACTAAGAAAGGAATGATTTATTTAGCTCAGTTAGTGGATGTTTCAGTCCATACTCCACTGGCTCCAGGGAAGATGGCAGCAGTTCACAGTGGCAGAAAACGATGAAGAGCAGAGGAGGAGCAGCAGCTGTGGCGTCTGTCAAGCCTCTCACTCTTCCTTCTACGATGACTGCGAAGACCAGCGTTCCTCCAAGGAAGACCAGCGTTCCTCCAAGAAGACCAGCGTTCCTCCAAGGAAGTGGCTGTGAAGATCAAAGCTCCTCCAAAATGGCAGCTGCAAAGATCAAGATCCTCTGAGGAAGTAAAACTATCAAGGAAGTGGGGTGCAGAAGCCTTCCTCAACCCCTTTATATACCTGATAAGTGCTGAGTCACCCTGGGGCTGGCCCTCTACATGACCATCCAGCTAAGCTTTGGGCCCCTCAAGTTGACACAATATATCAGCTACCACAGTGGCTAAAAAAGTTTAATATCTTTTCATGTGCTTCTTTTACATGTATATGTCATCTTTGGTCAAATATATGTTCATATATATTATCTACTATCAAATAGAATTATTTGGAGGATTTGTACTATACAGTTCTAATAGCTCTTTACTTCAAATTGTCCCTCCTTATCTGCAGAAAATACATTCTAATACTCCCAATGAATGACTAAAATCACAGATAGCACCAAACCAAACATGACCTTGTTTTTCATGTAATTTTTAACTTATAAAGCCAAATTATAACAATATACTATATTAACAGATATTTAAAAGTTATCATGACCATTAATGTGATACGTTCAATTGATTTTAGTTTGAGTAAGAATCTTCTAGCAGATTAGTAAAGTACTTTTCTGGGTGTGTCTTTGGATGATTGACATATACGCCAGAAAACTGAGGAGAGAGGCCTGCCTACCTGGGGCCACAGCAACCAACAGACTTGCAGTCTGGGAGGAATAAAAAGGGAAAGAAGCAAGTGGATGGTATTTCTGAAGAGATCCAGTGCTCACTGTGCCTTTGGACACGAGTGTTTTTTTTACTTTTCACTCCTGTCTTGGGCTGGAGAGATAGCTCCATGGCACAAATGCCTGCCTGGCAAGTGCAAGGCTGTGAGTTCAAACTCCAGTCCCGCAAAATAAAAATAAAAAATAAAAAAATAAAGTGATCCCATTATGTTGTCTTTTTTTTTTTTTTATGTATTTGGTACAGAGTCTCACTACACAGCTTGGACTCATAGTGATCCTCCTGTTCTCAGCCACTGCAGCACTGGGGTTGCAGGCCTGCTCCACCACATGCCCAGTCTCTGTGACTCACTCAGTGCACCTGGGGTGGGGCTGGCAAGGCATGTGGTGCCGAGAATCAAACCCAGATCCCTGCATTTGCCTAAGCAGGCACTTAGTCTGCTGAGCTATCTCACTGGCCCCATCAGGTTATCTTTATATCTTTGTTAAAAACTCAGGAGAGGACCGGTGAGATAGCTCAGTGGTCTAAAGCACCTGCTTAGGCAAGCTTAGGCAACCACAGGAATCACAGTTTGATCCTCTGCACCACATGCTGTGCCAGCCCCACCCCCAGGGCAGCCTGAGCCAGCCGTACTATAAATAAAAAAAGTTAAAAAAAAAAAAAAAAAACTCAGGAGAAGGCAATTCTGACAGGTGCTACAGCAGAGATAAAACTTTACGACTTGATGCCAATGTTGTATGAATCCACTTATGCGAGGTCCCTGAAGTAATCAAGATCACCAAGACACATAGGATGGGGTTTGCTGGTGGCTGGGGGAGGGAAGCATGGGGTGTTCTTTAATGAGGCCTGGGTTTCAGTTTTATGAGATAAAAGGAATCATGGAGTGAGGCATGGCGGTGCCCATCTGTAATCTTAATGTTCTGGGGGCTGAGTTAGGACAGTCTCAAATTCCAGCCCAGCCTGGACAATTTACTAGGACTCTCTTAAAATAAGAAAATCAAAAAGAGCTTGGGATACAGCTTAGTGGCAGGGAGTTTTCTGAGCATTGGAGCCCCTATGTTCAATCCCCAGTAAGGGGGAAAAAAAAAAAAAAAAAAGAGTCATGGATGTGGGTGGGTGCTCGTAACAATTGAACAACATTGAGGCAGAAGATTAGGGCATGGCTGAGCAAGGGGGTGTGATCTGGAGATTAAGGAAATACACAGAAAAACAAGTCCCAATGTTCTGCACCTGGAACAGTCAGAAAATGCTATCTTCTTTTGCTGGACCTCAAGCCAGGTTTTTTGTTTGTTTGGTTTGGGTTTTTTTTTTAATGTATTTGATTGTTGTTACAGGTTCTCACTATGCAGCTCAGGCTCATAGTGATCCTCCTGTTTTCCGCCTCCCCACTGCTCGGATTACAGGCATACACCTCTACACCCGCCTGGATTCTGTGGCTGGCTCAGTCTGCCCTCGGGATGGGGCTGTCAAGGCATGTGGTGCCGGGGATTGAACCTGTGGTCCCTGCACTTTCCTAAGCTTGCCTGAGCAGACGCTTTAGTCCACTGAGCTAGCTCACCAGCCCCTCAAGCCAGTTTTTGATAGGATGGCCTAGAGCTTATGTTAACTTCAGGAGTGGGGGATACAAAAGACAGCTGTCATCAAGCTATTGGCCACTTGCTCTCTCACAGTGGCCCACTCTCTTCCTCTACAGTGTACTTTTTTCCTACGTTTAATTGGTCTGCACTGGCTCTTCAGAATTTTTTTCTTATCTTTAATAAATGTAAAACCTTGGTACCTTTTGCACCTGTCTTGTCCAGTTCTTTGTTCAGGACAGAAGGAACCTAGAAACCACCTCTAGAAGGAGATCCCAAAACACCAGAACCTGTTTAGAACGTTACAATGTATTTCATACCACTGAACTGTACTCTAAAATTAATAAAATAAAGGGCTGGCCTGATATCTCAGTGGACTAAAGCACCTGCTTAAGCAGAGCACAGTGGCTGGGTTCTATCCCTGGCATGTTGTGTTGGCCCCGCCCCCCAGAGCACTGGGAGGGTGATTGGGACTGGGTGTGGTGGCTCTGGCCTGTAATCCCAGCGCTTGGGAGGCTGAAAACAGGAGGATCACTATGAGTCCCATCTATGTAGTGAGACGCTGTAAACTCTGTAGACCCTGTAGGCCATGTCTTAATACAGGGGGGGAAAAAAGTTAATGAAATAGCTAGATGTGGTGGCACATGCCTGTAATCCCAGCATTTGTGAGATTAAGGCAAAAGGAGCTCTGTAAATTCAAGGCCAGCCTGAAATACTTAGCAAGATCTTGCCTTAAAAGGGGGGGGGGGCTAAAATGATAACATAGACAGATGATAGATGGAATCACAATAAGAAAATTTAAAAAAACATCAGTTCAACAGTGTGTCTATTGTTACAGGCAGTGTCTTGGTTATTTTTCTCTAGAACAAAGTTCCCAGTACCCAAAGTGAAGGAAGGAAAGGTTTATTTAGCTCACAGTTTGTGGAGGTTTCAACCCATACTCAGCTGGCTTGAAGACAGACTGGCACATGGCAGAGGGCAGCAGTTCATGATGGCAGATAACAGCAAGAGAAAAAGAGAGATGCAGGTGAGATAGCTCAGTAGATAAGAGCTTGTCTGGCAAGCACAAGGTCCTGAGTTCAATCCCCAGTATGGCAAAAAAAAAAAAAAGTGATAGAAAAAGGGAGAAATAGCAGCAACTAAATGGCAGCAGAGAGCACTATCCCTCATGTTGCCTTTAGGCTACCTGCTCCAGGCCAGGTGCAGCACTCACACCCTTAATTCTAGCCCTGGATCATGAATTAATCACAAAATCTAGAAGTTCACCCCATGACTGTGTGAGGCTTTGAGGGAACACTTGGACACAAACCATAACAGGCAGTTTATCTGCTTGTAACTTAATTGCTAATACTTGTGTATCAAATCTCTTATTTTGTACTACTTGTCCTCCCTGTTCTCTTTTCCCCTTGATTTGACATTAATTATGTCATCTTGGTGTTCCTAATAGTTTATATGACAGTCTTTTAGAGTTATCCTAAAAACTGTCCCCATGTATCTGCCTCTTTGTTTTTGTTTTCTTCCAGGAAGTGGATGTTCATGTTGTACTGCTGAGGCTCAAACCCGGAGCCTTGTGCATGCTGGGCGAACACTGTACCACTGAACAGCACCCCCAACCCTGATTCACCTCTTTGCTTGCTTACATTTCTGTTCTGCTACCTTTTGCTTGAAAACATCAGTGGCCAATTGCAAGGGAACACAAATTCTTCACTCGTGTGTGCAGGCCTACCACCATAATTTTCTTGCTCTCCCACAAAGAGGTAAAGTATTTCTGGACCTCTAGAACCTGGCTTGACCACGTGGCTTACTTTGGCCTGTCCAACTGTAGCAAAACAGAAAGCACTGTGCTCTGAGGCCCATGTGGGTGGAACTCAGGCTGGTATCCAGGAGAATGAGGGACTATGTGCAAAGACTCCCCACCAGGTAGGCTGAAGCCCAGTGTGATGGGGACCGCAGCCAAACCATCTGCAGCCAAACCATCCGCAGCCAAACTGCCCAGCCTGCAGTCACCCAGTTGAGCCACAGAACCGGGAGAAAGGCAAAACGTGTGTTTTTTAAATGAGCAAATATTGGAATGGTTTTTACATAGCAAATAACAAACATCATTACGTCAATTTTAGGTTTTCTTAGATCTGGTGACACTAGCAAATAGACTCTCTCCTTGTGGAGGTGGGGTGGGAAATATCCCATACCTCCTTTGGATGCGGTTACACAGGTATCTTAGTCACTTTCTCATGCCTGGGACAAAAATATCTTGACACCTACAACTGAAGGGAATAGGGGTTGACATGGCTTACATTTTCAGACCAAGATTGGTCTCCTTTTCCAAGGCAGAAATGGCATGGTGGAAGGGCCTGGGCAGGAGCCTGCTCATCCCATGATGGCCAGGAAGCAGAGAGAAGAAGGAGGAGCCATGAACAAGGATACTATCTCCCAGATTACATCCCTGGTGACCTGCCTCCAACCAGCTCCCCCCCCCACAACTGTGCATTCAGCTACTCAGCTCATCAATGGATGAATACACTGGTGAGTAGAGCACCCCATGATCAATCACCTTCCACACACTTGAGAATTTGGAGGTAATTTTAAATTTAAACCATAATAATAGGTATGAGGGGCTGGGGAGGTAGCCCCGTGGCATGAGTGCCTGCCTGATAAGGGCAAGGTCGTGAGTTCAAACCCCAGTCCCGCAAAAAAGGAAAAAAAAAAAAAAAAAAAGAATAATAGGTGTGCAGGTATATCAGACACTGGCATGCCTACATCAACATTTGCTGTGCAGCACACTTAAGGTAAAGGTGCTGATTGCATATGAATTATAGCTCGGTGAAAAGGTAAGAAACGAGAAAGAACCAATCCTTTCTCTCAAAAGGTTTGCAGTCATATAGTAGGGACACAGACAACACCAAATGCTTCTGAAACACTGAGGCCTGGATGGTGCTGTGTGCGTGGAGGGGGACACACAGGGCCACTTTGAGAGCTGTCACAGGTTTGGGAGTAATATTGTTCATCAGCACTCTAGGCAGTTGAGTGAGGGCCAGCACTGCACTTACAACTTCAGCAAAACAGCTCAGGCAATGCCAACTGCTGGATCAGTACTCCCAGGACACACAGGGAAGGGTCCAGCTCTGAAGGCATCAGGGTAGGAAGCACTGCTCCGGGGAGGCAGGTGGTGTGGGCCAAGAAGGAGAGTGCTATACCTTGTGTTTAGATGTGTGTAATGCTAGGACTGATTCAGGGGCACTGCTAGGCCAAAGGGCACTAGGAGTAAGAGTGTGAGTGTGACCCACCATAAGTAGCCTGGATGAGGTACAGGGGATAAAAAGAGCTATAGTCTGCCAGGCCAGGTGGCACATGCTTATAATCCTAGCACTCAGGAGGCTGAAGCAGGAGGATAGCCACAAGTTGGAGGCCAACCTGGGCTATATAAGCAAATGAAAGGCCAGCCTGCACTAAACAGTGAGACTCTGTCTCAGAAAAAGAAAGAAAGAAAGAACGAACAAACGAACGAACTGTGGTCATTCCTTGTTGTTTTGCTATTTTCTACCAACCACAAATTATTTCCCTTCTGCCATGCCTCTCTGCCAAGTGCCACCCTGCCTTGGAGCCAGCTGATTATTAACTGAAACCTTTATAAGCTGTGAGCTAATAAACCTTTTTCTCTTTAACTTTGGGTGTCAGATATTCTGTCCTAGAAACAAGAAAAATAATTATGACTGAGAGGCACAGAGATGCCATGCATGGAAGGCAGATGTCCTGCTAGGGGAGACAGATTTAGAAGGCAAATGGTGGAAGATGAAGATGCAAAACAAAAGGTAAAGTGACTGTCTCTTCTACACAAAATGGAAAATTACAAAACCTGTACTTATTTATTCATAATTTTGATTTTTTTTTGAGACAAGTCTTCTCAAGATAGGCCTTGAACTCAGCATCCTCCTACCTCAGCCTCCCAAGTGCTAAGATTACAGGCATGTGCTACTATGCGGGCTTGGGTTGGTGAGTTTTATGTGTCAACTTGACTGGGCAAGGGACACCCAGTACCTGGGGAAACATTATTTCCAGAGCTATCTGTAAAGGTCCTTTGGAGATGTACAGAATTGAATTGGTGAAATGGCAAATGCTGTGGTTGGAATATAGTTTGAATGTGTCCCCCCAGCATTTTACGAGTTGGCAGCTTGGTTCTCAATGTGGTGGTGGTGGAAAATAGTTTAAATCTTGAAGATGTGGGGCATCATGGGAAATAATTAGTTCATGAAAGTTATTCCTTCCTTTGGAAGGATTGATGTAGCCCTAGTGGGATCCTAGCTAGTTTTTAGGAGAGTATTGTTGCCAAAGAGCAGCCTGGTCTCTCCCCTCTCTCTAGCTTCCTATCTTGCCACATGATCTCTCCCTCTCCAACACAATTCCCACCTTTGTGATGCCATCTTCCATGATGTGATAGCAGCCAGGAAGATCCTTGCTAGAACCAGCATCATGCTGTTCAAATTTTCAGCTCCAAAACTAGGAGCTATTCTTCATGCACTACCCAGTGCCAGGTATGTCATTATAGTAACAGAAAACAGATTCATAAAGTGAGGGTTGTCCAATCCATACAGGGCCTGAGTAGAACAAAAAGGCAGAGGAAGGTTGACTTCCTCTGCCCTGCTTCTCTAGCTCAGACCTCAATCTTTTCTTCCTCTAGATGGGTACTTACTCCGTCAGCACTGCTGACCCTCAAGCTTAGAGACCCACACGGGGACCATCACCACGGCTCTCTGGCCCTTGAGGTATGCCTGCTTTCCTTAGTGGTGCCTATCTGCTGCTGATTCTGTTTCCATGCAAAATCTTAGTACACTGTTTAAGCAGAAGAATCAGTTTCAAGGGTTATGTGTGAGAAAACAGGTTTTCAACCTGTTTGATGGGATTAAAACAATCAATTGGTTTTTATTCTTAAGTAACATGTTGACTTTCAACATTGAAAAATTAAAGTATGGCTTGAAAAATTTTGCTTGGAGAGGAAAAGGCAATATAATATTTCTTTGTTTCCTATGAGACACAAGGGATGCAAGGATGACTTGGCTGAAAGTTTCAAATGTCAAATTTTGCCCCAAGTCAATGCACTACATTTTCCCCTCTTGCTGCTAGATGAAAGAAGAAATGTATTCTTAGAAACAGATGCTGCTCAGTTCCTTGTGTGTACAAAATATGTATTAGCCAGGGTTTAGAGAGAAACACAAGATATACCAATGTACAAGAAGCTACAAGACTGGCTCACAACAGTCAGCCATGGAGTTGGAGGAGGAGGCGTGCAGAGGGTGTCTGCACATGCAGGCTAAAGGTATGGAGCTAGCTCCAAGGTCCAGAGCTCACTGCAGTGTTCTGTGCAAGTCACTACCAGGAAGATGATGGGTCTGCATGTCCCCTCAAAGCCTCATGTAGTCGAGGGTGGAGGACTTTTCAGAGGCAGCAGAATCTAGAGTTTGCGATTGATTCATTGTCTAAGTGGTACACCTGCCCCAGGCCGGTGGCCTGCATACAATATAAAAGGAGAATAGGGCCGGGGAGATAGCTCAGTAGAATAAGCACTTGCCTGGCAAGTGGTAAGTGCAAAGTCCTGAGTTCAATCCCCAGTACAGAAAAAAAAAAAAAAAAAAAAAGGAGAATAAAGAGGCTGGCTGTCCCCTATTACTCCTTTCACTTTTGCTGTCTTCCATCACCATGAACTGTTGCCTCTCTGCCATGTGCCACCCTGCCTTGGGGCCAGCGGATTAATGAGTGAAATCTCCACAAACTGAGAGCTAAATAAACCTTTCCTTCCTTCATTTTGAGCATCAGGTATTTTGTCTCAGCAACAAGAAAAGTAACTAAAACAATACGGCAAGAGAAAAGATGTTGACTAAAGCTAATGGTGGTGATCTTCAAAACTGGGTTTTTGCAAAACTTGTCTTCAGCCATTTATTGAGCATGTTTGATTGTGTGCTAGCCACTGTGCTAAGTATCTTAGATGCTCGAGATCACAGGACCAAAGCCAAAGAGAGCTCAGCACCTGCTGTCCTCACCGCTGAACTCTTCTACCTTCCTGATATAGGTGAGTTGCAATGGAAAAACTAATTGCTGGGACTGATAAATGCTTACTGGGTTGTGCACTACTGGTCCTCCATCCACATAGGTTCACTGTCAGGGAATGGGATCATCAAAGAAAAGATGCCTGCGTGAAGCATGGCGGGCAGCTTTGTCCCAAACACTGACCTAGGCATCCAGAGAAGACTGCATGCCTCAGATTCTGGCAAACAGCTCTCGAAAGCTCAGTGTCTGCTTTGCTTTGTGAACCTTATAAATCATGTGCCCATCCCTTACTGAGGTTAATAGTACCCAGCATGGTTCTAACTCCACACTGATTCTCTTGTCCTGTTAAACCCACCCTAGTTTGAAAATACCATAGGTTGAAATTGAGCAGTTTAAAACAATAAGCATCCATCATCTCCACTCCAAGTCAAAAATTGGAGGTGCCTGCTTAGGCAGACGCAGGGCCTGGGGTTCAATCCCCAGCCTGCCGTGCCAGCCCCACCCCTGGGGCATGCACATACCTGTAATCCCAGCACTTGGGAGGCTGAAAACAGGAGGATCACTATGAGTCCAATCTGTGTAGTGAGACCCTGTACTAAATACATTTTTTAAAAAGAGGAAGTTTCCATCAAAAGGTAGCAACTTCTAACACCATCTGAAGACAACTAGGCCTGGAGAACCCACCTTTAGGATGGCTCAAGCACACGAATGGTGGGGCTGTGCTGGGTTTGTAAGAGAGTCTCAGGTCCTTGTCACCTTGATCTCTCAACCTCTCCATAGGGCTGCCCAAGTGTCCTCGTGGCATGGAAGCTGCCTTCCAACACAGAGCAACTTAGAGCCACATGACTGATTGTGTGTACAAATACTTCCTTGGCTGGAATTTTGAGCTAAAGGTCACAATTGCCCTATTTTTAGAAAAGCAAGAAAAAAAAAAAAACCACTTCAAACTCTCAAAATGGTAACTCTCAAAAAGCAACTGCACAATGCCACAGCAAAAGGAACAGACAGATTGCTTCAGTGGCCTCTTGCTAGATTTCTGTGAAGGCTTACATGTACGCCACCTGAACCTTGGAAAGGCCACCACCTTCTTACTGACACACTTTAAAGCTGGAATCCAGTCCGGGGCACTACCGAGGGGTGAGCCAAAAGTTGTCGTGTTATTTTGCTTCCTGCATCCTGCTCTAAAGGACAAGTCCCGTGACAGGGGGAACAAACAAAGCTCATGCCTGAGGACCCAGGGCGAGTGTCTGCCTTGTGCTGGAAAATTCCATCTGGGTATGCAAACGCTCTCCGCTTACTCCACCCAAAGTCTTCCAATAGGAAGGAAGGTTTAGAGCTCAAGTGCGGCTTCCTTGCCAAAAACAGCTTCTGGAGAGACACAGCCATGCTCAGGCCACAGTATCTTGTGGGTACGCTAAGAAGACTTTCAGGCTGCAGGGTTCACACCGCTCCACCCCACAAGCTTGCAGAGCTGGTTTAGGCCACCCAGTATGGGGAGCAAACAGTGAGGTGGCCCAGAGGTTAGATGTGGGGTTAGATGTTCTTCCTTTAAAAATCTCTGAGATTGTAAGCTTGGCATCTACCTGCCAGGGTAAGTGGTCTCCACCAGCCTCTGGCTCATGGATATGTCTAGATCAGTCTTGCTCCTGAAACTGGCCTCCCTCCCTGCTTTCCAGAAGAAGTAAAAAAAGTCTGGGAGTATAGCCGGTGGTGCTGGCGCATGCCTATAGCCCCACCGGTGTGGGAGGCTAAGGCAGGATGTTGGCAAGTTCAAGCTCTGTTAGGCAACTTAAGTGACCGTGAGAACATTTCAGGATTTTACAAAATTTTAAAGGGTTGAGATGTAGCTCAGCTCAAAGGTCCTGAGTTTAATCCCCAAAAGAAAGAGAGAAAAAGAAAGAAAGAAAGAAAGAAAGAAAGAAAGAAAGAAAGAAAGAAAGAAAGAAAGAAAGAGAGAAGACAAGACTTGGCAGTCACAGAGATTTGAGTTTGAATCCCAGCCCAGCCATATATACATGGCCTCAGACAAGTTGTTTTATGTCCCTGAGATTTAGCTTCAGTCCAGGGGGAGTTAGACGAGCTCATTTGTTGTCCAAGTCCCCAACATAGGGCCAGCATGGAGTAGTGACACCAGGCCCATGAGCCAGGACAAGTCTCATAGTCTTGTGAACCCTGCTGGATGGAAGGAACAAGGAGAGGGGTATGAGGTCCAGGCCTAGGTCAGGGTGCAGCAATAACCTGTTCAGCAGTAGTCACTTCTTGTTGTTTGTGCTATTTCCACCCAGGCGAAGGGGAGGAAACCCCTCCCCTGGGAACAGCAAGGCAAAGATGAGGGGAGGAGAGGGCCCTGAGCTATCATCCAGGGAATGGTATGCAGATCTGCCAGAGCTGCACAGCCCTACCTGTGTTGAGCCCTGAAACATCCCTTGACCCTGCTGGAACCTGGGCTCTGTCCCTTCCTCTGGGACACCCCACCTGTCCTCCAGCCCAGTAAGACTTCGTTGGCTAAAGGTGCAACAGCCCAGCCCCCAAAACTCCTATCGGGTACCTATCAGGGATATTTCTGGTCCCAGGATTCAACGAAGGAGCAGCCCAGGTGGCGCAGGAAGGCTTTGGACTGGTACAGGTTGAGGTCTCCATCTTGGAATTTGGGGAGCTGCCCAAACAGCTGGGGGACATGGGTTCATGAAGGGTGCTGAACCTGGCTGACACTGCCCTACTCACAGCCCCCTGAGGTCCAACTCATTCCCCAGACAGGGCACAATTACTAACGCAGGAGGCCTTTGGTGGACCCTGCCCCACAGTTCCACAGTCACCACCTCCTCCTTCCAGCTCCAGCCCTGGTCGGCCAGCACGGTCTCACAGCCGCTGGATGGGAAAGACATAACAGCTGGGGAGAGACAGTGGAAAGAGACCCAGACTCACCAGGACAAGGGACTGGGAGGGTGACAAGAGGACATGGAGGCAGGACAAAAATCCTGGCCTGGCTGCCTCCTGAGGAAGGGAAGGAAGCATGGAGAACAAGTGGAAAATATGGTCCAAACGTGCCTTGGAGAGGGAATGGGACGGGAGAAGCGATTGCACAATGCCACAGCGAAAAGAACAGAGAGATTGCTGGAGGATGCCTGCAAGCCCTGGGACAGTAGACTCCTGAAGACAGGTCCTGGTCCCCGCTCCCCAGCTGAAACTATCGCCCCGCCCCTCCGCCGAGGTCCCGCCTCCTCCTCACAACCCCAGATCCGGAGATGGGCGCTAAGGAGTCCTCCTTTTGCTTTTTGTCCATCTGCAGAAGCCAGAGTCGGAGTCGTATCTCGGGAGTGGAGGTAGACAACGGTGTGCAGGGCAGCATTAGGAGAGACAGACAGCGCGATGAAAGAAGACCCGCACTCTGGCTGCAGGGCCCAGAGAGGTAGGCTAGCGATCCGACCGAGTGGACAGAGAGGGCGGATCCCGACCTCGACTCCGCCCCCACAGTGCAGATCCTACACCCTTGCAAAGGTGGGTGGAACTGCAGCAGGAAGTGGGGAGGTAACGAAGGTTTACAGTATTAGTGCTACTTTGCTCCACCCTGTTCCTTTAGGAATTTGCCAGGTCATGAAGCTTGGTGTAACAAGTTCAGACCAAAGAGGTTTTGTGGGGTGGGGAGAAAGACCCAGCAGGTCCACCTGGTACTCCCTGCCTTCAGGCCAGCAGCTTTGCTTTCAGAGCTACCCATACATAAGCTATGTAAAACTAGCTATACAACTCCTTGTGGTGGAGGCCAAGACAGAGTTCCGGCCATTGCTAAGTTCCCGTACCAGCACATAATAGGTGCTCAATAAAGTTTGTTGCATGATAGGTAGTTCCATACACATCAGTAAGCAGATGTAGTTTGCTTATTTATAGCATGTTTCTTTAAAAAAAAAAAAAAAAAAAAAAACTAGTGGTGGACATATTTGGATCACATTTATACAGTTATAAAAATAAAGATTTGACTTTGGTCACTTGAAAAAAACAGTTGGCTGCATGAATGAATGCAATGTCAATAAATATATCTATTTACACAGCTTGCTTCCATGATAATAATAACAAGGACTTAGGGACCAGGGAAGACTTATCGAAGACTTGACATAAGTTACATCTCTGAGACTCCGATATATAAAGGCAGTATATAACTTTTCTTGTATTGGTGATAAATCTAGGCTCTTAGCCCAAAGGAATCCACAGACAAATTTTGTCTCATTAGTTTCCTGCCATGTTATTTACCATCCTAGTACTCCCCATCCTCTGGACACCTCAAAATGGCTTTTATTAGTCTCAAGCTCCCCTACAGATCTCTCATTTCTTGTTGAAGGTACAGTATGTGTGGCGTTCTAAGCCACAGCTTGAAGCTTCTTTCTGTGGAGATCTCTCACTCAAAATTGTGTTGTTTTGTTGCTGCTGTTGTTGCAGGCGTTTGTCCCTACTAAAAAGCTTGGGAAGGTTAAAGAAAAACTTTCTTCTGCTGTGTAGCCTCCAAACCATGTCTTCCTCGAGTTTGAGGATCTGCAGCTCCACATACAGACTGGACCTGGGATGCAGGTGAATAGAACGATGCTCAGACCAGAGTACTAGGGTCCCCCAGGACCTCAGGGGCCCCAGCTCAGTTCTCCTGATTGTCCTCCTGGGTGCTCTCAAAGGGTATCTGATCAGAGTCACAAGAAAGAGGAGGTGCCCCACCACCCCAAATTTGGTGACCCAGGATGCCACTCTAATCAGGAGCACACACAGCAGCCAGGGCTCAGTCTTGGGGAGTGTTTCCCACCTCCTCCCTGCATTTGAGCTCACTGCTCCCCGGAGCTGGGAGGCGGGGGAGGAGATGGTGCCAGAGATGGGCTCTCATCCCTGACTCACAGCTGGAGGAACATCTGCCGGGTGTGGAGCTGCTTACAAAGAGCTTTCACATAAATGATCTCATTTCATCTCCCACACCCCAAACCTGGGAGGGAGGGAATCTTGTTCCCATCATGCAGACAAGGACACCGAGGCTGGCAGAGGTCCCCTCAGCTGCTCTGCCTTTGTGCAGAAGTCTCATGGGTCCGAGAAGCAGGTGCCACTGTTTCAGTAAGTGTCCTCCAGCAGCCTGTGATGCCACTGGGACCTTTAGGAGGCGGAGCCTGGCGGGAGGAAGTTAGGCCACTGTAAGCCAGCATGTCCTTGACGGGGTGTGTAGATGCAGCCTCTCCCTCTCTGTTTGCTCTCCAGCTGCCATGAGGGGAGCAGTCTTCTCCTCCAGCCTGTGTTCCTACCACAGTGCTCTGCTCAATTTAAGCTCAGAGGCTGTGGGGCCAAGTGACCATACACTGAATCCATGAGCCCAACTCACTCTTTGACCTTTCCAGATTTGTTTATTTCAGGTGCATGTTACAGTAACACAAAGCCCACCGACACAGCAGGTTGGCCTGTTTCCAGCCAGACTGTTTCCGGCCAGTCCCCCATAGATGGTGGGGCACTCTGCTACTTTGTTTTAAGGAGCTGCCTTTACCACAGTCCTCTGGCCAGGCTACCCTAGGGCCTTTCTCCTCCTCCTCTGGGTCTTTGAGACACTGTTATCTCAGGCAGGCAGGCAAGCAGGCAGGCCAGACACCTCTCTCTGTCTACCCCCAAATGTAGAATTCACCTTTGTGTACACTGTACATTCTGTGGACTTTAGTATCTTCAGTGTTATGCAGTTGTCACCACTGACTAATTCTAAACAGTTTTCATCATGCCTAAAAAGTAGCTCCATTCCAGCAAGATAGCTCAGTGGACTAAGCACCTGCTTTGGCAAGTACAGGGACCAGGGTTCAATCACCAGTCCTGCATGCTGCACCAGCCCTGCCCCCTCAAGGTACGCTGAGCCAGCCACCAAATCCAGGTATTGTGGCACATGCCTGTAATCCCAGCACTGAGGAGGCTGAAAACAGAAGGATCACTATGAGACCGAGCTGCATAGTGAGACCCAGTACCAAATACATAAAATGAAAGAAAAAGAAAAAAGTAGCCCCATTCCCATCTACCCTTGCCCCGTTCTCTGGCAACCACCAATCTTTCTGTCTCCATGGATTTGCCTACTCCGGATGTGTCGTATAAATGGAACCATGCAGTATTTGTTCTTTAGTGTCTGGCATCTTTCCATTTTCACATTTTTAGGATTCATTCAGGTAGTGGCATGTGTCAGTACTTTGTTTCTTTTCATGGCTGAACAATATTTTATTGTATGGAGATAGCATTTTTGCTCATGCATTCCTCAATGGAGACCTGGGTTGTTTCACTCTGGCAACTTCCAGGGATGTTTATGTAAAAGTTTTGATGTGAACTGATCTTTTTCCTTGAGTCCAAACTTAGAAGAGGACTTGCTGAGTCATGTGGTCCCTCACTTTCATGCCATACCCACAGTGACCACATCCTTTGAGAACCCCCACACAGGACAGTTCCAATTTCTCCCCATCACCAACACTTGTTATTGTCTCTTTTTCTTTGTAACTCTGATGGATATGAAATCTGTCTCAACACGATTCTGTATGGTGCTTACCAGGTACCAAGCTTAGGGTTTGGTTTGCAGAGAACAAGGTAGAGAACAAGCCACCATCTTTGCTATCAGATGAATCACACAATTCAGACTTCAGGGGAGACATACAGCCTTCATTCATACATTGATTAGTTTAGGCAGTGAATGAATAGGCATCTTCCAAGACATTGAAAAGATAAGATATGGCTCTACTTAAGAGGCTCTTAATGAAGAATATAAGACCACATACAATAATCCACCTAGCCATCCATCCCCTTCCACCTTACTATTTGTCCATCCACACATTTATCCACCCAACATTGAACCACTAGTCAGTTAAAACATCTATGTACCTGTTAACCCACTGAGTCATCTTCCACCAGTGATCTTTTCACACATCCATCTCTTCATCCAACTAACCATCTATCTCTGAAATTACACATCCATTTAGCCCCTCAGATCAGCTACCCAGCCATCCAACTTCCCCTCTACCTTCCCATCCACCCAACCACCTGTCCATCAAATCATCCTTCTATCCATGTATCTACCAATCATCAAACCATTGGTCCACCTGTCCTAGACACTAGAGCCAGTTAAATCAGGCTGTGCAACCTGAGGTCACTGTGATGAATCCTCTGGAACTCTGCTCATTGTATACAAGACAGGAAGAATTGCCTAGCCATGCTTTCTCTTCCCCTAGGCACAGATTGAGAACTCTTACTTACTGTCCTCTAACCAGTTATAATACCAACTGTTTCAGATTGTACTTTGAAACACAGAAGCAGATATGAGGTCAACCCCCATTTTCCAGATAAAACAACTGAGGCTCAGAGAGATGAAATTCATTACTTGGGTCGCATAGCAAGTGCCTGGGAAACCCAGCCCTGCAAGACCTTTCTACAACCTTGTAGAAAACAGGTGAACTAGCTTAGCATGGTGGTGCATGCCTATAATCCCAGCACTTGGAAGGCTAAAGCAGGAGGATTCCACAAGTTCAAGGCCAGCCTGAGCTAAACAGTGAATTCAAGACCAGCCTGAACTACACAGTGAGATGCTGTCTCAAAAAAAGAGAAAGAAAATAGGTGAACTTTGTGAAGAATGTTTTCAGGGATGCTGCTGCATAGGACATAGGTGCAGGCCTGGTCTCCAGGTGCACAGCTAAAGGAAGATGAATATGCTAAGTCACGATGAATGATCAAAATGAACTAGTCCCACCCTTTACCCTTGACCTCCTGGCCAGCATCCATTCTCATCTTTGTCCCAACTTGTCCTCAGATCTCAGCCCTGCCTCAAGGCTCTGTGCAGGCTGTTCCTTCTCCTTGCAGTTCCAACCCTGTCACTTTCCTCAGCCACTCCAATCACACTCACAGACCCAGTCACAGTAAAGTCTCCTGTAGACAGCCTGAGGACCATTTCACTTCCCCATCTACTATAATTCTACTTTGCTGACTGCTATTCCTACCAAGTGGAAGGTTCCAGAAGCAGGGACTGGCTCTCAGCAGCTGGGAGGGCACAGAGCAGGGCTTGACAAATTTTGGCTTAAGATTCAGCCCCTCTGGGGCTGGGGAGATAGCTCAGTAGAATAAGCTCTTGCCTGGCAAGCACAAGGGCCTCCTGAGTTCAATCCCTGATTCCACCACAAAAAAAAAAAAAAAAAAAAAATCCAGCCCCTCTGAAATAATCTCTGGCCTTTTGCCATTCATACTCTCCACAGAGGCTACCAGTTTCTCCCTCTTGAGGGCCTTTACCCACAAAGCTCTGCACCTGACACACTCCATGTTTAAAACTGATCCCTGTCCTGAACCTCAGCTCTCACCCAGCATCCGGCCCAGGCTAAATATGGGTGGGCAATGCCTAGCAATGGTGGCGAACCTATGACACAAATGCTGCAGTGAGCTGTTATTAAAAGCTCTAAAAAGTGGGCTGGTGAGATGGCTCAGCGGTCTAAAGAGCGTGCATCGGGAAGTTTAGGCCACTGCAGGGACAGCAGCTGGATCCCAGGTACCACATGCTGCACTGCCCCCCCACCGCCTCCCCCAGGGAAGGCTGAGCTGGCCATAACACAAACAAATAAATGAGGTTTAAGAAAATAAAATAAACTTTAAAAAAAAAAAAGCTCTAAAAAGTTTGCCACTACTGGCCTAGTGTCGCTCCCTCTCCTCACCCCCTGCACCACGCCTCCCCAGTGCCTGGGTTGGTGCCTGCTAAGTACGTTGAGACTGCCTAGTGGCTTTTTCTGAATTAGATGTGCCTGAGAACAGGCCCTTTGGGAGGAGGGGTCTGTCATGTGGCCCCAGGGCTGGCTCTCTGCACACCTCAGATGTTGGCTCAGGGAATACATGAATGAGTGGCCACAAGAGGCCAACAGAAGCAGAGCCACCAGCTCAGGTGGCAGACATCTGGTGGGATCTGGTTCCCTGGGACAAAGGCCAGTACAGGGGGCAAGTGAATAAATCATGAGAGGCCCTGAGCAGAGCCAGGCAGGACAACTGACCTCATTCTGGAAGTCGAGGAGAGGCTGCTGGGTGGTGAGTGGGCTGTGGGCATGACGAGGGGGCTCGGGAGGCCAGCGGGAGCTGCCCAGCCACCTCCACCTTGAGAAGCAAAAGGTTGCAGGTCGGCAGGACCAGGTGGGGGTCACTGGCAGGAGGCAGGGAAGTGGGGAGCACAGAAGGGGCAGGAAGGAGGTGACCTGCCTTTCCAGAATTTGGGGGTTGTCCTGGGGGGGAGAATGTGGGGAGGGCAGAAAGAGCAAGGTTGTGAAAACAGACGAAGGCGAAAAAGAGGTACAGAGGCAGGGCAGAGGCAGAGATAATGGTAGGGATGAGAGGGACGTGAGTCAGCCACGTTTTGGGGAGGTCAGGCTAGGGACTCAGCTGGAGAGATGAGGCTGGACATGGGGGAGAAGGAGGTGACAGCCAGCAGGAGCCCCAAGGTCAGAGCTGAGGGGCCAGAGCAGGGGAGAAAGGGGAAATTTCAGGGAGGCTGTGCAGGCTAACAGGCTTGTGAGGGACAGTGGGGGATATAGGATGTTTCAGGGACACAGTGTTCTGGCAGGCTACTGAAGAAGGACCCTGGGGAGCCACAGCCACAGCTGCCCACAGAGCCACCTGCCCACAGGACAAGACAAAGCAAACCAGGAGGAGGTGCCAAGCCCTTGTGTCCATGGCCCTGCCACAGGGCCCAACAGACAGCAGCATCCCCGTGGGGGACCCCAGCCCCTCTGCAGGGGCTCCAGGTCCCAGCCAGACCCCCATCAGCCCAGCAGCCAGCCGGCAGGCACTTCTCCAGGAGCTTGAGGCTCAGGTGCAGGCAGCCTATGGGCAGGTAAGCGGGATGGAGGTGGCAGTGAGGGCATCTCAGGGTCCCCTGTAGGACAGATCAGGGCCATGGGCAAGAGGGGACACAGGGCACACACATGGATCGAGGGGTCAGTCTATGGGTCAGCAGAGGCCTGATTGAGCCCCTTCTCCACCTCAGTGCCTACTGATCTGTCACCTATATCACCCCAGAGGCAGCCTCCTTCAGTTCCTGGTGCAAGGGTGACAGGCTGATCCAGGCCAAGATGCCAAGGCAAGCAGGTTGGGTGCATTCTGGGAAGGGATCAAGGATCCTGACAGGGGTCTCGAGTCTTAGAAAGGCTGGGGGGAAGGGTTTGCTATGCTCAACACCACCAGACTCACTACTGTTCCGCAGGGAGAGAGGCCCAGCACTCCCACTCCCATCCTCAAGTTCTTACCTCCTCCTTCCAGGCCCTGGCCTGCTTCTGAAGAAACAAAATCTCCCTTGATTGAGAGATTAAGAGTGGGCTTGAGGGGAGAAGGGTACAGCAGAGGAGACCCTCAAAAGAAAACATGGGGAAACTGTGCCTTCCATGGGGCTGTGGGCCCCAAGTGGCCCCCCTTACCAGTGGAGATGCTCAGAGATAATCCCTGATTAGGATCCATTCCACACTGGGCCCAGGGCCCCCCGCCTGACCACCCGCCCCCAATCTTCCCCACAAAACCCTAGGAAAATCCCCAGCAGTGCTCCCAGGCTCTCACTGGGAGCTGCAGGGGCCAGGCAGCATCCACTGCGCCAGGACTCCGGGCCTGGCATGGTCCAGGGGCCTATGGGGAACTGTGCCAAGCGGCCCCGGCGCCGGGGGCCCAAGGTAGGAGGGCAAAGGGGGAGCAGCCAAGGCCAGAAGATTGGGTGGGCAGAGTCCTGCTAGGGCTGGGCTGGCACTGGAGGTAGGCATGGCCTCGGCATGGAGGGGTTCATTGCTCATTGTCCTCAAGTGAGACTTTTCCAGAAACCGCAGACATAGACCAAGCCCGGGCATGGCTCACACAGACAGCTGGTCTTCCCCTGCTAGGCTGACCAGGTCCCCGCTGTCCATCCCTCCAGGCCCGGCTCTCTGCTAGTCAGCCTTGACTTGGCAGCACAGAACTGAAAGCCAGGTCTTAGCCAACCACTGGCTTCCTCAGTGACTGTGACCAAGTCCCTCATCTTTTCTGTGCCTCAGTCTGCCCAACTGAGCAGTTAGGGGATAAACCCTTCCAGTATACAGTACTGATGCATGAGGGTCCTGTGTACCTCAAGCCTCTTCCTCACGGCCCTGTCCTATGTTTCAAAGAGTAGATGGCTGGCTGGGGAGGGGCAGGGAGGGGATTCAGGCCATTACCCAGCTCATGGCCGGCTCTGCCGCAGGACCCCTGGCAATGGCCCGGTTCCCCTGGAGGGGGCTCCTGTGGCAGTGCCGGTCCCCACCCCAAGGAGGGGGGCGCCCAGGGCTACTCAGTGCTTGGCAGCCTGGTGGGGCCAGCCTGCATCTTCCTTCGGCCCAGCATCGCCGCCACCCAGCTCGTATGTACGGCCACTCACCCTCCAGCCCACAGCCTTACCCCTTCACTTTGCCACTCCTTGAACAGAAGCGACAGGATGGAGGGGACCTGAAGAGCAGGGACACACCAGTCCAGTGGTGGGGGCAAAGGAGATAGTGTGGTCACTCAAGGGTCAGACAGAGAACACTGGCATCTTCCAGTGTATGGAGGCCACACCTGAAGTTCTGCCAGACCCCCACACCCACCCGCTTTGGGCAAAGAGTTACCCAGAAGAGGGGAGCTGGGGACAGGGCGGCCCTGAGTGCAGCCTAGGCTGGTGGCATGGAAGGGGGCACCCAAGAGGCCCTGGCCAGTGAACAGGCAGACCTAGGCCCAGTGTGAGCGGTACGGTGGGGCCTGGGTGGTCCAGGGAACTCCTAACCCATCTCTGTCCCCTAGGATCGGGACCTGCGACCCGAGGAGATCGAAGGTAAAGAGTTTGAGAAGGGCCTGGGGCATAGGATGGAAGCCAAAGGATGGAGCGTGGGGCAGGGGCTGAAGCAATAGAGCAGGAGGCAATAGAGCAAGGAGAATGTTCTGGAGGATAGGCTGAGGAGATACGTGGGCGCAGGGAGGCGCAGCAGGCCTTCCTTCTCCAGCCGTCAGCTCCTTGGTCTCCTCTGCCAGGAGGGGCAAGGGCCTCTTTCACAAGCATCCAGCCAGCCACACTTCGTGTGTGTCTGCTGTGGGTCTGGCCCTAAACTGAGCACAGGAAAGCGTGGCAAACTGGGCCAATCTGGCCTGAGCACTCTGGGACAGACAGCAACACATCAGCTCTAAGCACAAACAGTACTAAAGCCTCACAAGGAAAAGAGCAAGCGAGCCAGCAAGAGAGAGAGAGCTGGCAGGGAACAAATGCTCAGGGAAGACTTCCTTGAGTAGGTGACACAGAGCCGAAGAGGAGGGGAGAGCATTCCAGAGTGTGGCCTCCATGAGGTCAAGGATTTGTCTTCCTTCCTCCTTCCCTCTCTCCCTCCCTCCCTCCCTTCCTTCCTTCATCTTCCTCCCTCCTTCCTTTTTTATTCACTGTCATGTCCTCAGAGCATAGCCTAGCGCATAGCAGATTCTCCTTAAATGTGTTGAAAGAAAAACTTAAAAACAGCATTGAAAGGCTATGTGTAGTTTAGTGGTAAAGCCCTTGCCTAGCATATGTGAGGTGAGGTTCTGGATCTGTCTCTGTCTCTTTCTGTCTTCTCTCTCTCTCTCTCTCTCTGTCTCTCTGTCTCTCTGTTCTGTCTCTGTCTGTCTCTGTCTCTCTGTCTCTCTCTCTCTCTGTCTCTGTCTCTTGAAGCCTCAAAACAAGAACTGAAGTTTAGAAGAGGATTAACAGGTGACTAGAGAAAGGAGGATGGGGTGGTGCAGGCAGGGGTCTGGGGGATGTGAGAGGACTGATCTCACCCTGCCTGGTAGAGCTGCAGGTCGCCTTCCAGGAGTTTGACCGAGACCGAGATGGCTACATCGGCTATCGGGAGCTGGGTGCCTGCATGCGGACCCTGGGCTACATGCCCACAGAAATGGAGCTCATTGAGATCTCACAGCAAATCAGTATGTGTCTCAGAACTGCCCCACCCTCGTTCTGCAGATACCCTGGCTAGGACTAGAAAAGCTGGCAGGTGGGGCCCAGAGGTGATTGCAGAGCTGGTCCCCATATCTTAAGGCGCAGAGCCTAAGCCATTCTCTCAAATCTCACCATCTTGTGTGAGGGCTATGTTGCCCACTTCACAGATGAGGAAAGTGAGTCTCTGCCGTGAGGTCATTTGTCTAAAGTCACACAGCACTGGAGCAAAGACTTGGTCCTACAAACACTTCAGGAAAATCAAGCCGTGTGTGGTAGCACACGCCTGTAATCCCAGCACTTGGGAGGCTGAGGCAGGAGACTCAATGCGAGTTCAAGACCAGCCTGGGCTACAAAAATGAGCTCAAGGCCAGCCTGAACTACATAGCGAGACTCTGTCTCAAAAAAAAGGAAAACGCCAGCAAGTTTTAAGAGTGGCTTTCCTTTCATCCAGCCTTGGTTGGAGGGTGATTCCATCAGGAAGAGGGAGGGAAGAGCCCAGGTATTAATGAGGGAAGGGAGAAAGGTAGGGGCAGAAGTGGGGAGCTGTGGGCAGAGGAGAGAGGCTAGGTACTAGGCTGGGATCTCTAGTGAATGGATGTGACCCCTAGGTGGCGGGAAGGTAGACTTTGAAGACTTCGTGGAGCTGATGGGCCCCAAGCTGCTGGCAGAAACGGCAGACATGATCGGTGTCAGGGAGCTTCGGGATGCCTTTCGGGAGGTGCGCAGGGCCCAGGCTGGGGTGTGGGCTGAAGCTCCCCGAGTGGCAAGGGTCTGAGCAGATACCTGACTCAGTCAGTGACCCCAAACCACATCCAACACCACCACAGTTTGACACCAACAGGGATGGCTGCATCAGTGTGGGGGAGCTTCGGGCTGCCCTCAAGGCCCTGCTGGGGGAACGCCTCAGCCAGCGGGAGGTGGACGAGATTCTGCAGGACATTGACCTCAATGGAGATGGCCTGGTTGACTTTGAAGGTACCACCTTCTGCATTTAGCAATATACCCTGGAAGGTTCTTACCAGATAAAGGATACAAGGAGGGTTATCTCTGTGTGCCAGATCCTGTGCCAAGCATGCCCATGACCTCTCCTAATAATCACCACTGCGAACCCCAGGGGAAGGGACCTCTGCTATCACTACATGCAAGAGAAGAAAGTCAGGTGTCAAGAAAGCTTAGCAAAAGAAAATGCATGAAACCCAGAATGAAATTTGGGGCAGCTCATCTGGAATTCAGTTTTTTATCCACAAGTAAAGATAAAAGCCAGGTGTGGTGGTAGACGCCTGCACTCTAGGAGGCTGAGGCAAGAGGATCAAAAATTTGAGCCCAGCCTGGGGCAATTTAGCAACTTAGCAAGACCTTGTCTAAAAAATAAAAAATGGGTGTTTTATAGCTCTGTGGGAAGGCCCTGGATTCAATTCCCAGTACTGAAAACACACACATACACACATAGATTAAGTAATAAGAAACCAAAGAAAATAACTATGTAGAAACATTCCTCACCTGGGCATAGTGGTGCATACTTATAATCCTAACACTCAGGAGGGTGAGGCAGAAAGATCAATGCAAATTCAAGGCCAGCCTAGGCTATAATGAGTTCAAGTCCAGCCTGTGCTACAAAGCAGACCCTGTCGAGAGAGAGAGAGAGAGAGAGAGAGAGAGAGAGAGAGAGAGAGAGAGAGAGAGAGAGAACACATTTGATTCTGAGTTTCCTAGTGGGCAAACCAAAGAAGAAGAGAGGTTCAGTTATGAAAATTTTTCTGTCCTTAAGACAAAGTTCCCTGATCCTGAGACCTACCCTCTGCCTGCTCCAGGGGATGTCCCTAAAGGCCTTCTCCACAATCATATCTGCCCACTGCAAAGTGGGCAGATTGGCCACCCCTCCAGTCAGGTCAGGAGTTTAGGCCCAAAACTTTGGTTTTGTCCTGGCAGAATTTGTGCGAATGATGTCTCGCTGAGTCTGTACAGAAGCTGGAGGCAGAGAACTGGACGAGGACCACAGCCTCTTCAAACGGAGTGTGTTCCCCGAATCCCATCCTGTACAGCTGGGATCCTCCATCCCTGCCTGCCTCTATCCTTACCCCATCTCTGTTTCTCTGATAATAAAGCATTAGTAAACTGGGAATATGGCTTTGCGTCTCACTTGGCATACCTTGGAAGCCAAAGGAACCAAGCCCTGGGGCTGACGTCTCAGACCATAAGCCATAAGCTAGCCTGTGAGCTCGAGGTCGGTGGGAATCCACAAGTTCTCTCTAGATCCTGGGCTCAGCCCAGAGCCTGTCAGGAGACACATCAGGATGGGTAAATCCCTCCTGCTTCTGGAGCCCAGATGTATTCTCCCCTTTCGTGTTCCCATTCCCAACCCTGACAGTGGCCCCTGCCCCTCGAAGATTGCATCAGAGGGTGAAGAAGTACCCAGGGCAGGAGGCTTTTCTCAGCCTGATCGCATTCCTGCCACAGCAGCCTGGAGGGGAACAGTTCAGAGTTCCCTTCCAGAACTCAGCTCAAGTGAGTTGGGGAAAGTCTGGGCTGGGGATACCTCCGATTCAGGACTCCCACTCCTCCATTTGGAAGATCCAAGCCACTGACCAAGCACCACTGGGGAACCAGGACCTGGCTGTTTCTGCCTAATACCAAGGCTTCTGTACTGAGCAGTCTTTGCCCTGAGCAGTCCTTTAGGTCAGCCAAGCGGGGATTAGGCCCTGTGGGAAATCAGAGGTTCTTCTCCTGTTCTTGTTCCCCTGCCTTCCCTTCTGCTCTGCCTCCTGGGGGATCCACATGTACATTCGCAGACTGAGTCTGCCCCAGGCTTCAGAGGAAACTGACAAGTACCGTGTCTTAGTCCATCCCTGCCGCTATGACAAAACAACTTAGACTGGATCAACTATAAATAGCATGAAATTTTTACATCTACTATTCTGGAGGCTGGGAAGCCAGAGATCAAGGCACAGCCTCTGGTGAAGTCCTGGTCTCCGCTTACAAGAGGATACCAACCCTATGTCCTCGTCTTGCAGCAGGACAAAAAGGACAAACATGCCTACCTTGTCCCCTCCAGACATTTCATAAGGCTTAATCCAAAGAATCCTCATGGCCTAATCACCTCTTAAAAGTCCAACCTCTGTTATCTTTGAAATTTAGTTTCAATGTGCATTTTGGAGCGGATATAAACACACAAACCAGAGCACCACGCACGTCTACGTGACTTACCAGAGAGCATGTCATCCTATTGCCTTCTCTCCACAGGCTACTGTGTTGTTCTTTCTAAAATGCTACTTATCCAGGTGTGGTGGTACAACTGCTCTCCCAGAACCAGGGAGGCTGAGGCAGGAGGATCGCCATGCTGGCTTCCTATACATAGCAAGTTCAAGGTCAGTGGGAATACACAAGTTCTCTCTAGATTCTAGGGTCTGAGGTCAGCCTGAATTGTACAGCAAGACCCTGTCTTAAAAAAAAAATCTTAAATAAATAATGCTAACATTTTGTCTCATCCTATTTAAGACCTGGCTGTGAACTAACACCTCCCCAAGTTAATCAAGGGTGTCTGCTAGGACCAGAAGAAGCTTTGTGTGTGGCATAAAGTTACACATCATGAAGATGGGACTTGCACCAGATCCCACTCAGGGACTCTGAAGCCACAGTGTCAACTAGGGAGGGTGCCTCAGGGACAGGAACCTGGGACAGTTCTCAGCCTCTTCCAGCTATAGAAAGAACTAGTTTGAAGCTCCTGCCTGCTGGGAGGAAGGACCAGCCCCAACCTTCCCAGCCAAGAAGAATTAGGAGCTCTTGCTTAGAGCCCTCGTGTTCACAAGGTGGCACAGAGCAGGCAGCCAGCCACCAGCGTCCTGCCCAGCCTGCAGCTGGATGCCGAGGTGCCAGTCCTGGCTGCAGTGGCCCTAGCACCACTAGCCTGGCAGATCCCAATTAATCCTTAATCCTCAATTAGGTGATCCCTCCTGCCAAGCCGGCAGCCCGGGGATGGTGATAAGATGCCCCCGCCCAGTGGCTTCACAGAGAGCCTCACAGCTGGTACAGATGGTATCGCTGTCTCAGAAAATACCACTGCAGGGTCTAGGCATAGGAAATATAGGCACAAGTCAGGGGGAACCAGAACCCCTCAGCCTCTCATCCCTCCCTAGTCCACAGCCCAACACACTCCATGGCTGGGGGTGTGGAGAGGGCTTGGGAAGATAGAGAACATCTGCTGGGCCCAGGCATGGTGGCGCACACCCATAATTCCAGCACTTAGGAGGCTGAGGTAGGATTGATGTGAATGTGAAACAAGCCAGGACTACATACTGAGTTCAAGGCCAACCTGAACTACATAGCAAGACCTTGCCAAAAAAAAAAAAAAAAGAATGCTAGGCCAAAACATCCACATCCCCTCCAAATCTCATACAATCTACCACCCCAGAGATCCCAGTGTGTGTACCCAAATAACCATCACCAGGCCTAATATTACCTAGTTTATTTTAGAATAGATTTATGTTATTTATTTTTTAATGTATTTAGTACTGAGTCACAGGGATTGCAGGTACACCCCAACACACCCAGTCTCAATCACCGTCTCAGCACGACCTGTGGGCAGGGCCGGCACAGCACACCTGGGATTGAACCACGGCCATAGCACTCAGCCTAAGCTGGCACTTTTGTCCACTGAGCTTTGTGACTGGCCTTTAGAATAGGTTATTTTATTTTTTTTTTTTGTCTTTTCCAGACAGGATCTCACTATGCAGTTCAGGCTGGCCTTGAGCTCACTTTTGTAGCCCAGACTGGTCTCAAACTCTCACTGAGCCTGCTGCCTCAGCCTCCCAAGTGCTAGGATTACAGGCGTGTAGCACCATGCCCAGCTGTACTAAATATATTTTTTAAAAAAAAAAGTTCAAGACAAGCCTGGGCAACTTAGCAAAATTGTGCCTCAAAAGAAAATAAATAGGGGTTGGAGAGATAGCTTGGCAATCTAAGCACCTTCCTGGCAAGCACAAGGACCAAGGCTTGAACCCTGGTACTGCATGTGAGCTGCATAGTGAGACCCTATACCAAATAAATAAATTTAAATAAATAATAAAGGCTGGAGATACACTTCAATAGCAGAGTATTTGCATGGGTTACTATACATAAGGCCTTAGCTAAATCCCCAGGAAAACACACACACACACACACACACACACACACACACACACACACTAGATATCCACTGGCAGCTCTTTCCCCATCCTTGTGTGTAAGCACCTCTTTTAGCACTTTCTTCCTCTCTGGCACCACCAGATACTCCAGACTCATCTGGTGCATTTCCTGTCAAGGTCCTGGAAAGAGCCATTCCTCCAAGGAGCCCTGGTTCACCTTCTTGGAAAATGGGATTTGAAACCAGATCTGATACTACACTCATTGCTTGGTGCTACCAAAAGCAAAGGTGCTAATTTTTGCTCCTAGGCCCCTAAGCTGCTACAGCAAGGAGACATACATTGTGTACTATAGAGATATACGTAGGGGGCTCTTGGGTTAGCTCAGTGGTTTAAGCGCCTGTGCAGGCAATTCCAGTTAGGCACAGGGGATGGCAGTTCCATCCCCACACCCACCTTTAAGACAACCTGAGCCAGCCACAAAAGAAAAAAAAACTCTTCTATAAATAGTTGTGTGTAACCAACTGGACCTATCAATTTGGCCACAGATGAGTTCATACTTATTCTTCCAACTCCACTCGATTATACATGGATAATTCTCCCCTACCACTTTGCTTTCCTGAACAACATGACTCCCACCATGCGCCCTCCTTCACTGACCAGGTAAGGGCCAGCCCATACTTCAAAGGAAACTCCTTTATCAATGAGACCGACGCCCGTGCCTACTCTTTCAGGTGCCCATTTGCCTTTAACCTATTTCCTACCATCTATTCAGTTCCAGGTCAGTGCACCTGGAGTGAGAATTATCATATACATTGTGGTGCCACTAGGTCCTCTAGTCCCATCCTGCCCTCCATCCTTGGATCCACTGACGATCCCTCTTAGATGATTCTTCAATTTTATATATATATTAGTGTTTGCTCACTCTCCTCATAAAATTCTCTATACTCACTGTTATGGTTTATGTCTAGTTGTCCCCCCAAAGCCTCATACAATCATGGGGCAGGGACTACTAGAATTTGAGACATGAGTCATGATCCACTAGGATTATGTGTTACAATTGGTTCCTCCCTGGAGCATGACCTGGGCCTGCCTAGGATATGATTGGCACCTCCCTAGAGCGGGATCAAGGGCCCATCCTGGGGTGTGATTGGTTCCACCCTAGGGCACAACGGGCCCACGTCAGAGTGACTGAGCACAAAGAGACTTTTTAAAGGGCTGTTACTCTCTGCTCCGGTGAGTTGGTTGTTCTGCCACCATGAACTGATGCCCTCTGCCCTGTTCCACTCAGCCTTGGACCAGCTGAATATGGATTGAAACCTCCAGCAACTGTGAGCTAAATAAACCTTTCCTTTCTTCATTTTGAGTGTCGGGTATTTGTCCCAGCAACAAGTAAAAGTAACTAAGACACTCACTATTCAGTCTTATCCCACCTTCTGGCAACCAGTGACCTTCCCTTTTGCTGTGTGTAATTTTCCTTCTTCAACTCGGAGTGGTACATATTTGTAATCTCAGCATTCCAGAAGGCTGAGGCAAGAGGATCACAAGTGCAAGCCCAGGGGGGGGTCTTGCATGTTCCCCAAAGGCCTCCGTGTTAAAGAGCTGATCCCCAGCCTGAGGCACAAATGGGAGTTGTGGAAACTTTAGGAGAGAGGACTTACTGGCAGGAAGTTAGTTAAGCACTGGGAAGGTGAACTTGAAGGGAATGTTAGGACCAGGCCCTTCCTCTTTCTCTCCCCATTTTTGGGGGTGGGGGAAGGAGGTTCGTAGCAGCCAGGAGGCTTCCTTTGCCACATACTTCCTGCCATGATACACTTCTTTGGTGCAGACTCAAAGCAAGAAACCATGACTAGGGCCGGCGAGATGGTTCAGTGGTCTAAAGCGCCTGCTTAGGAGGGCTCAGGCAACTGTGGGGACTGCAGTTCGATCCCCGGCACCACATGCTGCGCCAGCGCCACCACCAGGGCAGGCTGAGCCAGCCACAAAATGAATAAATAAAGAAACAAACAAACACAACAAGCAAATAAATAAATAAATAAATAAAATTTAAAAAAAA
>PVKN010002082.1:0-45113 GCA_004027915.1 Capromys pilorides
TGTCATGTCTGGGTATTTGTTTATGAAACTTTTTAATCTCTAATTTGATTTTGTGGACATTTTCAGATATCACTAATTGATATTTACCATCATGGCTTAGCATCTTATGACCAAGTAGTATTCCATTATGTGTAGATGCCACTTTCTCACCAACCTGTATTTGATGGGTCCCAGCTTACATGGCAGCTTTCTTGGGGAATATTTGTGTGACCCCAAAGTTAATGAGATTTCTTCTCTGCTCCCAAGACCCAGTAGCCATCTTTACCATCTTCATCTTTTACCCTCTCCATCAATTTTCTTACTATTTCCTTATGCTACCAGCAGACAATGATGTGAAAGTGGGGAGATAATTGTGCAGTCTCGCTCCTATGTTCTCAGTTCCTAACCTAATGCCTGACCCATCACAGATGCTAAGATAATAGTTTTTAACTAAAGAAATGCTAAATATGCATATGTAATCAGGATAATCTTCCAGATTTATTGCCATATTTCTTTCCCTTTCCTGTCACTTACCCTGTTAGATTAGCAGCAGGTGTGCAGAGTTACAAAGAGGCAATAATCAGCTTTCACATAGGGAAAAGGATTACAAAGTCTAATAATAACCTGAGAACTCAGGCTATTTTCTTCCAAAAGACATGTTCAAAATGTTTCTGTGATCATCTTGCCATTTCAGTAATATAGGATTGAGTGTTTAACTATGAAAATTTCTTCTAAAATTCCATTTTCCTACTGCTGTTAGAGCTTGGTAAGAAGGGATAAAAAGACAAGAGGATTGGAGAGATATCTCAGTGGTCTAAACACCTGCCTGGAAACTGCAAGCACCAGGTTCAATCCCCAGTACCACATGCCATGCCAGCCTCATGCTGAACTGGCCACCAAAACCAGGCCTGGTGGCGCATGCCTGTAATCCCAGGTCTGAAGAGGCTGAGAAAGAAAGATCACTATGAGCCTGAGTTGTGTAGTGATACCTTGTACCAAATAAATAAATAAATAAATAAATAAATAAATAAATAATTTTTAAAAAATGGGTGTCAAAAAAAAAAACAAAAACCTTTCTCCTCTGCATACCAGAGTATCTAGAGGAAAAGAAAGCATTTGTTTATTTATTTGCTTCACACTTTACAAAATGAGAATTGCATTGCAGTCATTTTTAGATCGTCATTTACATTCTTTGAGCTCATAAGTATTTTCAGATGTCAGTGAACACTCTTAATAAGTGTGGCCTAGCACCTTATTGCAGGGATATGCCATAATTTCTGTAACAGGGACAGAGGTTTCTCACCTCTAAGTGGGGAAAGGGTTGGCTGAAATCCCATGTGCCCATCTTAGGGCCTGGCACAGAGCTGCACAATGAATGAGCACTTTACTTGGGCTTCATTCTGTCTCTAACAGAGCTGGATTCATTCAAAGCTGGAATACTCCACTACAGCATCTGTGTCCTATAGTCTAAGGGCCCTGCTCTAACAGTCCAGAGTATAAAGATGACCCTGTGTCAGGTAGAGATCTTCAGAGTGCTGTATCGAGCTGAGCAATAACAAGACGGCATGAAATAGAAACCTGACCAGTTCTCTACTCTCCCAATTCCCATTCTTTGTCTAATGATCACTCTCAGAACTTTGATTTACCCCTGGCTTCAATTACATTTAATTGTTTTCCTTGAGCACATCTGGGTCAGGAGGTCAGCTCCAAGTGACTTCAGCTAAGATGAAGAACTCTTTCATTGAAAGATGAAGCACTCATCAATGAATCACTAAAAGCACTGAGAAAAAACAAAGCATGTGGAGATGGATATCTACATATGTTTCATAATATACCTCTAGATAGCCATCAGGTGTTAGCTCTCAGATTCTTAGATAGAACCAGGCTTTCATAAAAGTGTACACGTGCACACACACACACAGTGTTTATGTTTATAAACATAAAATTCATTATTTGATTACAAAATGAATGTCGAAAGGTATAAGGAAATATGTGTTTTCCACATTATTTCTTGAATGAAATAAAATACCACGGTTTTAGTTTCTTCTTTGTTTTCACTAGTACATGTTTACAGGACATGAAGCACACATTCACTATAAGGAATAGGTACATGTACATAGCAGAGCTTGATTCATTTTCAATCTCATTCCCCTTCCCACCTACACTGCCTTTCCTCTATCCCTAAATCTTTTTCCATTTTCATTTGTGTCGCTACTATTATCTTGTTCATGTTTATGATATATAATTTTTGCATTCATTGTGAGTACAGAACACATCTGAAGTCCTTCTACTTCACATTCTCCTCCCAATCTTCTGCCTCCCCACCAGTCACCTGGATTCATTTCCATTCCAAAAAGTCTGTCTCCCTCTCTCCTTCAATCCGTCCTTTATTTTTTTATTTGTACACTGCCTTATTCAAATGAGAGATATCATTCAGTGTGTGTATGCGTGTGTGTGCATGCACACACACATACACTCATGCACATTTGATTTACTTCACGAGAGAAATGTCCTAACATCCTTGATCTTGGAAGATGATCAAGAGTCTGCCCAGGGAAGCACGTGGACATATACTTGTCTATTGTCAGAAAAGGTTGAATGATCTCTTGCATGGGATTCAAGAGCCAAAGAGCTAATCCTAGTATTCCTGACCTTAAAGAAGTAAATTTTTGTTTGTTCTTGTTATCTTTACTTATGAAAATTTTTGACTTACATATGACAAAAAAAACTATGAGCATCAGATATGCTGATATCTGGGAAAGAATTTCTAAGTCTTCAAAAGCCTGAATTTTCAATTTCCACTGTACTGTGCATTTTTCCTAGTTTTGTGCCACTTAATTTTCCAATAATCTTAAAACAGGCACCATTCTGACCCTGCTCTGAATCTGATAGAAATGGAAGGCTCTTGGCTGAGCCCACACATCTTCCAAGCAATAGAATCTAGGAGAAAATCTAAACAGCCTCTTAATATTGCAGCTGAAATTAAAAGTAAAGAAAAGAACATTAAGTAATGTGTCCATGGTTACCTGAAAGAAGGCCCCTAGTGATGTGTTTCAAGACTTACTCTCTCTCTCTCCAATCCACTTCCCTGCTACAAAATTATCATCCACTAATTTGTTCATCCACTCATTAACTTAATAATTTATTCAGTGGTATCTATTAACCCTGAGATCCCCTGCATTAGCTAGAGTAAGCTTCAAAAATCCACAGAGATTCTAAGAATTTTCATTAATCAATAAGGAAATTAAGGCATGAAAAATTTGAGTAACTTCCTGAGGCTTGGAGAGGTAGCGCATTTGAGCTGTGACTAGAATCCAGGGACCTTATTTGCCTTCTGGACCACGGCTCATGCAAGTCCATGCTCAGATACAAGCTAAACAGCTCAGAATCAAACCATACATGTTCCGTTTTGCTTCTTGACCTTGGCTGGAACTGTATTCCCCTCTTTGGTTGGCTCTGCTCTGGAGAGCTCTGCACTGGAAGCTTTGTCCTAGATTCCCTACCATGGACAGCTCCGCACCCTGGACAGCCCACACTCTGGACAGCTCCATATTCTGGACAGCTCCACAACCTGTGGACAGCTCTATACCCTAGACAACACACCCTGGACAGCTCTACCCAGAACCCCTTCAAGCTTGACAGTAACAGCGATGTCCAGATCAATTGCTGCCCATTCTCTCACTCCATACCATTGCTTCCATAAAACTAAAAGACACACCACTCTCAAAGCAGCCCTTCCCATTCTCCTAGCCTCTCTCTTTAGACTTTCATTATTGTACTTTTCTTCTTTCTTTGCAACTTCATGCCTAGTCTCCTTGGAGTGCTTTGTCGCTTTGCTCTCACTTGGATCTCAGTTGACTTAGTCTCAAGCGCCACCTCCTCTAGCCAGTCACCTTGCACGCTGGTTTCCCATTCTTAGCTCTGTTTCTCCTGTAAGAAGGGAGTAGTCAAGCACCAATGGCCTTCAGAGGACTCCATGGGAGAGGGCAGGTGAGGAGCCTGGCTTCAAGGCTCAGCACCCAGTTCCCATTCAGCCTGGGCAGTGTTGATGTTCATATCACTAGCTCTCCCAAATGCTGCTGCCTCTTCCCAGGACATCCTCTCATTCCCCTCCACCACCTGTCACGTGGGCTCACCCTTGAAGCATCAATTCACACATGGCATATTCTTCCAGCAAGACTTTTCTGGTGACTTCTTTGCATGAATGGCTCATCTGGACTCTAAAACCACACCATTCTAACAGTTATCTGAGTACTGATTACCCTTAGTGTCCTGGCTGACTACTCAGTGCAGTCTCCTGCTTTACCCCCAAGAGCAGCATGGAGCCATGCCACTTTCTCTACTTGTTCCTGGCAAATGGCTTTGTGCCTGACACATATCCAAATAAATATGTTTATGAATGAATGAAAATTAGAATGAATAAGTGAAGCTGATGATCACGTTTCACCTGTCAGAGCTTGGACATATTTATGCTGTTACATTAAAAAAACTAGTTTTCTTGATGATTGGAAATTAGATTAAATCTCCATTTTGAATGAACAAGATGACAAGTAGATCATTACAACAGTTATTTTAAAAATTCAATATATAACATTTAGGGAACATTGTAAGGATACTTACTGCCTGTTGTAAGTGGGATTACTAATTGTGGAGGTCACCATATCATGAAAGTCTCAGTGGAGACTTCATCTAATCTCTTCCCTCTACACTGGGAGATACTGAGGTCAAGAGCAGAGGATATTTGGCTAAAAAGTTCTGTATAAATCTGTACCTGGATGTCACCTCTGCCACTGGAACACTAATCACTGAAGCACATCTCTGTTCTTGGTGCCAACACACAAAAACATGTCAAGAACAGAGTGAAAACAATACACAGAGCCACAATAAGCTCTTATTCCAAGATAAAAATAAAAGGCTCCCTGTATTCATCTATGATCTTTCTTTTTTCCTGAGTGTCTGATTGGGAGGGTAGTTGCCATGAACCATAACTTGGTTCTTGGTCTGTGAGAAGAGAGCTATAACACTAGCAAAAACCAAACAGAAGTAGGCCATGGGAGAAATGATCTCATGCTCTAGGCCAAAACAGCAAAAGAAAACACTGTCACATCCCAAGGGAAGGGCAGAGGTCCCTCGAAAGACATGCTATCAGTGCTCATCACATCTCCACTTCACTCACAAGTTGAACCCCTTCAAGGAGGTCTAGGATGCTGGCAGTAGACCATTGCTCAATGCTGTGTAGCTGGCATGCCAGAACAGGGTCTCTGGCATGTTAGATCTCCACAAGCAGGACATGATCAGGGCTCAGGCATACATTCCTGTTTCACTCTGTTGAGAAAGGAGGGTCAGAAACAGCTGTACTCACTAGGACATAAGAACATGCATCATATTCCTAACCCACAACCCAGCATCCAACTACAGTGCAAGAACCTGGACCTCCTGAATATCCTCAGGATAGCCAAGGAGACCACTATACTTATTTCTGGCTCAGTTGTTTATAGCTTCAGCAGCTGAGTAAAAGGTTCCAGTTCCATTGGAAGCACTTGTGCTCCAGAAGGAGAACATGAACCTTATGATCTGGCTCTGTGATCTTTGGAATGACAGTGTTCCCTTCTGAAGCAAAATTACTTCTCTTTTTACCTCATACCACTAGGGAGGAAGGACAAGATCACAGATAACAGCTTGTACAGCTGTGAAACCCAGCTTAGAGGATGGTTAGCTTGGAGTGAGTCAGAGCATGAGGGTCTTAGCAACAGGCTAGAGCTTCAGGGAAAGTGCCCTGGGTCATCTGAAATAGCAAATCCTTCTGTATTGAGAACCACAATGGGAAGATGTGCTATGTAAAGTGTGCATCAAGTCCCTTGGGGAAACTGTAATATGGGCCTCCAGGTCTGAAATGGAAGGTCTTGCCATCTCTCAGAATCACACACCTTCTAAAAACAGTCACTGGTGTGAGAAGGCCCTGGTAGAGAGTGACAGCTAGTGGGACCATGAGCAGAGACCATGAGATTCTGAGACCTCAAGGCTCAGTAACAACTATCACTTCTGTGTGTAGACATGAACAGAATTAGGGCTGTCTACTAGCAACCAGAGCAGATGGCCATGCAGGTGCTTCTCATAAGCTCACTCACGCAGCAGCATCCTAGTCCTTTCTGACCAACCTGGGTGTACAGTAAGGTAGCTTAATATGTGGGTATGCATCAGTCATGAACCCATATACAAATTGGAAATGGTAAAGTTTAGTTCTTGGAGTGATTGTGTGAAGTACTGACACATTCGGGAAATACAGTGTACAAAACACTGCAGCTACTTACTACTGTATATGTTATTGGCATGACCTGAAAATGAGAAAATTCCAATGGTCAGTAGATCCTGAGATCTGCACCCATTTTTCTTTCCCTCCCACATGCTTCAGCTCTGATTTCAGCTCCACCACCCATTTCCTTCAAGATAACAAGCTTGTATCCCACTGAACTTAGCTGATTTATTGAACTGCTGCAGAATTAGACAATGTCAAGTCTCAGTAGACATCACCCTCTTGCCTAATCTCCTATAAATGCTTCCTGGAGACAACTGAAGGAAAACTAAGCCAGATAATAATTGCAGAGCTTTAGTCAGGTTAGAAGTCAAAATCTTCATCTTCACCTGTACATCTGCTTTTCAGATAGGATAACTTTATAAACACACTATGTGCATACTTTCTCACAATAGGTGTGCACAGATCTGCTTGGAACACCCCAGAAAGCAAAGAAAAATAAACAGGCAGAGAGGATGAATGAGAAACACACCATCCCCAAACCTGACTCATCTTAGCTCACACCCTTATCCTCTAGGGCATAAGTTGAAAATAGGCAACCTCAAAGCCAAGCTGCCTCATAGATGGGCTTCATTTGTCCTTAGTGTTTAAAATTACATTAAGTCTCTAATATTTAATGGTGAAGAGATGTTTCATAGTAATCTTGATTTCAAGCTTGTCTTTAGAAGTATGATATTCTGACATTTCCCTTTGCACCTTCCCTCTTGGCCACCATCGGCAGGACCCATTGCTGTCAGTATGATAGTCACAGCTTGACCCCCTCCCTGAGCATGGCTTGATATTTAAGGCCTACATAGGGCTGCTTCTCCCATGTCTCTGACTCAGTTAACCCTGCTGTATATTTGAACTTCTAATATGCATCTGAACATAATGCCTTATATAAAATAAGAAAGCAAGACTCAAAAATCAGAGGAGATCTGTGAAGGGGAATGGCACAATGCAAGTATGAGAGAAAAGCAACTCCTTTACAACTTCCTCTTTTCCTTCAAAGCCCACCTCCATGTCCACACAATGTCTGCAATACTTCAGACTATGATTCTCTTCCATTTGAGTTTTAAAATATTGAAATCTATCAGCATTTTTCAATGACTGATCTACCGGTATTTCTGTGTATTTTTGCTCATGCCTATCACTCACATGACACTGAGGTGACTCAGCAAGAGAGAGAACTGTGCAACAAACTCAATCCAGCTTCCAAGCAGGTGTTGTGTTGTGGTGGGATGAGCTCGGGCCTTGAGGTCAGATGTCACTGGCTTCAAATCCTGCCTCTGCTACAGGCTTTGGGGTCTGTGGAAAATTCCTCAGTATTTCTTAGATTCTTTCACTTCACGTTTTAAACAGGCCCATAGTTTCTATTCGGAATAGCTTTTTCCAAGGTAAATGAAAGAAAATATGGGAACATGGTCTATGCAGTTTCTGCTACATGAATATCATCAGTAGTGAGGTCCTCACCTTGTGAATGACTGTCACTGTGGAGATGGAGAACAGCCAGTGAACAAATCAAAAGGTAGAAAGATAGAATAGGGCCAGGATGGAGGAGAAAGTTCACAGCCTGCTTGTGGTTTTGCAACCCTAGCCATGTGTAAAGCACCAAAAGAACCACCTGATTCCAACAAACCACCAGAGTTACCTGTGGGTTCACTAAGACTTCTTTCAAATGAAGAGAGTGAGTCTCTCAGATTCAAGGCATTGGCCAGTACCAAGAGCTAAATAGAAGAATAATCCAGTTTGCCTTCATGCTTATGCATTTGGGGCCTTTCCACACCTCTCCTGGCTTTCGTCTGTATAGGCAGGAGCACTGGAGACTGGCTCTTGCACAGATGTCCCCTTCTTTCTGGAGCTGAGAGCAGCCTGAGTTGCCACAGGTCAAGGGTCCAGTATCAACATCAGATCAGAGTCAGGACTCCAGAGATAATGTGATAGACCCATAAGGGTAGGTCAAGGCTCTTGGCTCACCAAGGCAACGTTAGCCAGGGTTCCTTTATCTTCCCAGTGGTCTTCCAGGATGAGTAAATCTTCAAGGCTGCTCTTGGAATCTATGAATGCAAAATCTTATTTCCAACCAAGGGTCAGGCCCAGAAGGCTCTAATCAGGAGGCAAGATTGGAAGCAAGATTCCAAGGCTAGAGACAAGTAAGTAGCTTTCAACCAAGAAGACAAAGAAGTTTCTTAGGCATTGTTTCTACCCCTTAGCAACTGCCTTGATCAGATATTTCTCCTTCTCTCTTCATATCCTCATCAGTAATTGACCACCAGCAAGCTTGGAAGCCAGAGCACCTTCCCCTTATGTTCCTGACACTATAGTGGGCAATGAGAAAATTGGTAGAACATATCACATTCACCTCAACCACATCCTAGTCCAGAAAAGGAGGCAGACAGGTAACCAGATGGGCTGTAAAGGTACTAGATCAAGGCAGAGAGGCCAAGGCAGAGAGGTCAAGATGGCCTGGTGGGGAGGAAGAGACCTCGGACATCTCATAGAACTATTATGGAGGTAAAGAGATCTCCAACTGGGAACTCAATATCAGATACAGAGTTTTCTAGAAGGCTAGACAAAGATCATAGTAATACTAATGATAATAGGCCAAGTTAATACATAAGCAGGAAAAATGAGGCTTCTGAAAATGAGGGAAAAGAAGCCACTATTATGATACATGCACTGTGTCTATAACTACTGGGTAGTTCTTACTCTGCTGACTGGACAATGAAATCCAAAGGATTCTGGGCCCTAGACCTTGCCTAGGTACTAAGCCTATGACAGGAATATTGAATTTACTGCAACTCCCTGGACCCCACCTACAACTGTGCATTGCTCAGCTGCTGATATTCACAGACAATTCTCTATACATCTGCCATTCAAAGCTAGACTACCTGGATTTCAGCATATTTTGATCCTTTGCTTATAAAACAGCTCTCACTCTGATCCTGCTAGAAGGCAGAGCATTGAGGGCAGGACCCCCTATGGGTGCACCATTCCTGATACTGAGGTACACAGTGCCCCACCAAGTATTGAGGGGGGCTGATGAATCCTTGTCTTCTCTTTAATTACTCTTACTGTGGGTTTCTCCATTTTCCCAGCTAGCATTGCAGTGGCATAGCCCTGCTACCTGTGCTATAGTGACCGCAAAGAAAAGCAATATGGCATGACAGTTATCTTCTTATCTGTGTACTTTATCCAGGTTAATTTCAGGGCAATTCACTCATTCCTTCAGCAACTCAGATCCACATCACAATTCAGAAAGATAGCTTCAGTAATAATTCCTCCACCATGAAAGAACATACAGACATCATGCACAGGGTCACATGGTGAATCAAGGGTGCAGTAAGCAAGGCGGAGAAGATTGTTGCCCTTGGGTGCTTAGACTCTCCTGAAGGTGACAGGCATCAAATTAACAACTCATAATGTCTTCAGAAAGAATCTTTTGTGCCTTAAGGGAGAATCAGACGGAATAAGAGAGAAAAACAGGGAAGACGTTTTGGGATTAGACAGTGCAGTGCTCTCGAAGGCAAGGCCTAGATTTGGAGAAGAACCCAGGCCCACCCTGCCCAGGCAGAAAAACAAAGGTGATCAATGCCCAAGTGTGGGGTGGCACGCAGGAGGGAGCACAGCAGAGGACAAGAAGAGGAAAGAAGGAGGGGCAGAGGTGAGGATAGATAAACTATAGATCCCACAGGGCTTCAGGGATGAAAAATGGTTGGAAATGAGTTTGGAGAAGCTCAGTTCCAGCATAGAGCTGAGGTTAACAAGTACAAAGGACCAGTGTTTGAAAGAGCAGGATCCACCAGTAAGGGGCTGTCTGAGGGGAGTGTTGGCAGCCAGAACAGGAAAGGTGAGATGCTGCTTCTGCCCAAGCATAGGGCCCATTTGTGGGCCTTGGGACTTTGCTGTGCATGTAGCTCTCCCAACTGCGTGAAACGGACTGTGAAGCAACAGGCGCGTGCTGACGTGTGGTAGCTCTGCACCCCTACTGTTCTTCTTTTCTCCCCATGACTTCAGTGCAATTTGAAGTGCTCCCCTGGTGAAAGAGACAGAACTCTGATGCTGCCAGTCTGACCATGGCATAATTGACTTGACAGAAGTTTCCCAATGAAACTCATGTCCCTCTTCCTCTTTTTCAAGGCAGTGAGCTCTTCCTAGGTAAACCTGGTTCACTGGGGAGACCCTGAGTGGCAGGAGGGATGTGTTAGACAGGAATCTGCTAAGGCAAAATTCAGAGGAGGACTGGGACTCCTTTTCACTTCAGAAGGTTGAAAGAAGTGAATCTTATTTATTCTACCACCAGGACAATGGGGGAGAGTTTAGAAAATTTATACATGCAGACAATAGGGTTGATATCAAGGGGAGACCAATACTCCAAGCTGCATATTTGGCTGTTTATCTTTTCATTGAGATGCACAATCACTGTTTCCTTAAGAAAGGCTGTGTGTCTTAATCAGATTTTACTTCATAAATCCTGCCTTTTCCTAATGAGAACATGAAAGTGGTTGCCTTTACCTGGCAGTAGATTAACACTAATCTTGCTTCTTGCAAAACAAAACAAAACAAAAAAAAACATCAGGAAATCCAACTGAAGACATTAATATTTTATTACAGAACTTTAAATAGCAAGAAGCATATAGAAACACATCACCACCTAACGTGGCCTCTTCCATAACCGCCTAGTCATCCACTTGCTCTTGTCTTCCAATATTCTTGTCTATCATGGGAGGTGTGTGTGTAGGGGCGTGGGGCATGGGGCATAGCAGCTCTCCCTGGAAGGCCTTCAGCTGAAAAAAGGGCTCCTCTGGAGCCCTCCAAAGAGTAGCTCTTCTGCCGTGTCAACCTCTGGCACACTCTTCCTCTCTTACTGCTCTTTGTTCCCACCTTATTTCTCACCCTAGAAATAACATAGGTCATGACTACCTTGAGCAAATCACTTGGCATCTCTGAGCTTTAATTTTCCAGTCAAGAAAACTGTCATGATAGTAACACTAATGACTTTATGGTGGTGTACTCATTTCATTACATAAGTTATTCCAAACATTTAGTCGTTAACAGGTACTGGGGTTCCCAGTGCTCCTTTTCAGGCTCTTGCTGTCCTATTCAAAGAATTGGAAAAGATAAGTGGGAAAGATAGAGGTATTGCATTTATTAAAGGAAAGAGGAGAAAAGTAGTGCTCTCATAAAAAGTGCTCTGCAGAGTGACTATAAGCCAGTTAAAGTAGAAGGAGGAGGACAATGTACAGAATACAGGGTGAGGCGGTGAAAAGGCTCATAGCAGCCATATGCTTAATGGCCACTATCTCTCATATCATCATCCTGACATCAGATCTAGGTGATCTCCTGCAAAACCTTCTTGATCTTATACCAGAGAAAGTGAAGATAGCATCACCTGCATGGTGTGAAGTGCAGGGCTCAGAAGCTGTCCTGCACATCTGTGCTGACTATGATTTACAGGTCATGTCCACTTGCACAGCTGATATGCCCTGCCCTAATTTCCTGCTTCATAATGACTTCCCTGTGTTAACGAATGATGTTACCATCATGAACATCTTCACTGTCATCACCATCAACATCAGGAGAGACTTTACCTTGTTTGGGCCCATCATCATTCATTGTCACTTTCTGAACAATATTGCCCCACCCTGAATCCCTCTGTGTTTTCGTACGCTTAGGCATACAAAACCTTCATGGCCTTGGGTGCCTTTCAGTGAAAATTCTCCTTAGAGTAATGATTCAACTCTGTCCCTTCCTCTCTAGCACAGCTACCTTCCTCTGCTCTCCAGCCACCATGAACTAATAAACTAATTCTCTGCCACACCCTTTGCCATGACATTTTGGTCTTGAAGTCGACCAACCATGGACAGAATTCCTTGCAAGTGGGAAAACCTTCCTTATTTAAGTTGAGGTGTTGACCCCTGTGTCTTAGAAACAGAAAACTTCACAAGCACAGTCACCCATATTTAAATAGGGAAAGTGATTCATAAAAGTGCCTTGCACATTAGCTGATCCTAGATTGCTGCTCAGATAGTGCCAACCTCCCTTGACCCATGCTCCTTCTCCAGATAACCACTCCTGTTATTTGCTTCTATGCAGGACTTAGAGCATTTCCATGATCAAAGCTTATTCTTTTTTTTTTCCTGTACCAGAGATTGAATTCAGGAACCTACACTTATCAAACAAGTGCTTATTCTACTGAGCTATCTCTCCGGACCCCAAAGCTTGTTCTTGGCAGAGAAAATATCTTCTTTTCACAGATTATCGTTATGGTTTGTGTCCAGATCTCCTTGAAGAGCCTCCTGCAGTCATGGTGGTGAGATCTAGAGGTTGTGCTTGATTTGTGGTTCAATGCTGGGATTATGGGTGCGAGTACTATGCACACGCCCTGGGGTGGGCAGCTTGCATGCAGTATATGGGAGGGAAAGAGGCTTGCTCTTTACTGCTCCTCCCTTTTTCTTTTCTTCTTTTTTTCTTTTTTTCCTCTAGTTGATTTTGCTGGGTTTTTTTTTTTTCTTTTTCTTTCTTCTTTTTTTTTCTACCATGACCTATTGCTCTGTGCCATATGCCACCCTGCCTTGGAGCCAGCTGAGTAGGCACTGAAACTCCACAGACTGTGAACTAAGTAAACCTTTCCTTCTTTAATTTCTGTCGTTGAGTGTTTTGTCTCAGCAAAGAGAAAAGGTAACTAAGACAGCACCCTTTCTCAGAATAAGAGCTGTTTGATACTGTCAGAGTGGAGACTGTTGTGCCAGTGAAAGACGAATAGAAATGAAAAGACAAAAGGGTGAGCTACTCAACTCAAGGCCACTCCAAGGCAAATATCCATTCATCATGTTCAGCCACAGGACAGCATCTTTAGAGTGACTTTTTTTCAGAACCAGGGATTGAACTCAGACTCTTGCACTTGCTAGGCAAGCGTTTATTCTACTGAGCTATCTCCCAGCCCCAGAGTGACATATTTTGTCAGCCATATTTTTGCCAGTTACTTAAATTCTGTGAAATATATATATATATATATATATATATATATATATATATATATAATTATATATATATATATATATATATATATATATATATATATATATAATTTAGGACACAGTCTTCTTATTTTTTTCAGTGGGATCATAATGTCACCTCCATCATTAAGTTATAAGTATTGAATGGCATAATCTATTGCAAAGGCTAGTAACAGTAAACCTTCAACAAACTGTTTAACTGTCTTTTTAACCTTAGAATGGAGCTAACAGGACTCCAATTACAGTGGCTACAAAAATGGTTTTACAAGCTGGGTCCACAGCCTGACATGTCTGGTAGCTACCACAGAATTATTATCATTTTTACTTACTTTACTCAAAGCCATAGCCCTTATGTACACTGCATCTGAGCCACCCAAGATAATTGCAAAAGTCTAGTCTGACGGTGGTGTACCAGCCATGCCAGCCATCCCTGGCTCTTCCAAGAAAGTTGTCATGTTGAATTCCAAACAATAGCTCTAGACTGGCCACAAGAGACCCAGCACTGCATGCAGCCTGCTGATACCCAAGGCCTCCTTGGCTGCTAGGACCTGGCACCACTGTGTACCACAGCCTAAGGCTGAAGAGCACTCAGGTGATGGAAAATTATCCTCCACACTGTAAGGACCTGCATAAAGAGGAGGCATGATTCAGATCCACCTAGCCTCCAAAGGGCTTTGTCATTTTCTTGGGCCCCAGGACCTGTAGTTAGCCACAGAACCACAATCATGGGTCTGCAAGTGGATATTTGGGATATAGTACAGGGTAAAATATTTCTTTTTATCCCTGACTTTTCAATGGGGTGTGTTCTCATTCCCACTCTGTCTTCCTTTTCTGCTATCTAATCTCCTTATTGCTTTCTTTCAAAGAAGAACATGGAAAGAAGAGTGAGTGGAAAGGACCAAGAGAGGGCCTAGGAGACAACTCAGTGGGCTAGTCAAATAGCTTAGTAGAATAAGCACTTGCCTGGCAAGTGCAAGGTCCTGAGTTCAGTCCCTGGTACCACAAAGAAAGAAAAAAGAAAAAGAAAGAAAAAAGAAAAAGAGAGAAAGAAAGAAAGAAAGAAAGAAAGAAAGAAAGAAAGAAAGAAAGAAAGAAAGAAAGAAAGAACCAAGAAAGGGAAAAAAATGAGAAGATGAAAGGAAAAAAGTTAGATTAGAAGAGAGAAAGGGAAAAAAACATTTTCTGTGTGCTCCCACCTTCTACCTGTGCCAGGAGCCCCCAGATATCACAGCCTGCCCACCAGTTGCAGCTGTGTACAAGGACCAAGTCTCCTCAGTACACTTTCCATCAACACTCAGCATCCTCAACAGTTTTCTCTGGGGAACCTCAATAAAACTCAAGCCTGTGTGCTCAGATGCACATAGTCTGTGTGCCTTGTGTCTTGGACTCTGCACATTCACCATCACTTCAGTGCAGAAAAATACCCCAGGTCACCCATGTGGAATGCCTTCTTGACCAGCATCAACAGTGATCAGAGGCACTGTGCTTATCGGTGCAAAACCAGTGAAGGGCAAAGCTACTTTAGCATCCACTTCAGCTGCAGAGAACAACTGTACTAAGGCTGTGTCCTTCTGGAGACAGTCCATGTCAGGTGAATGAGTAAGGCCAAAGCATTAAGGTCCTAAACTTCCAGCCCACCAAGGAACAATGCAGTGGGCAACACTCATTCCAGAACTTCCTTCTGGGATAACTGAGGCATTGTGGGCCTTTATTTCAGCTGTACTTACTCCTTTTGCAACATATTTCCTCTGCTTCTTTTCATGCACGGTGATTCCTGGTAATCATCTTGACCCTCAAACTCTGCTTTGGCATTGCATTTATAAGAATAGATTGTACTAGTTTTTCCTAGAAATGGTTTGAACAAGCAATGAAAATGTTAAGATGAAGGAGAATGTGATAACCCATCTGTCATTTGAGACTCTGAAGAGACTGCAAGAATAACAATGTAGAGTGGATTTTGGGGGTGATATGATTTTTTGCATAAGACAGCAAATAGCTGGGAACAGAAATTGGCAGCTAAGAGCCAAGTGGATGCCAGAATACCAGACAGAATCTTCTGGAAACAAGGACACTCATCTTCTGAAACTTGGGAGTAGGAGAAGATGAGGACCAAGTCTAAGACTTCATAGAGTGGCTGACCTTGGAAGATGATATAAGGCCGAAGCCAGCCAGGCCTGTCATGATCACTGAGAAAACCTGGGCTCTGGCCTGTTGCTCTGAACATTCTGAGCCTGCAGAATTTCCCACCTCCTCAGTAAAATGACCCTTCCCCATGAAAGCAACTCAGAGATTCCTGCTTTTCAGAGAACACACTTCCCTGAATGACACTTATTTCTTTCTGGCCTCTGGCTTGTGACTAGGGTTAGTTTACAGCATAACCCACAGAAAGGCTCCTAGAATCCCAGGGAATATGAAAACCCACAATGAGCTTAGCAGTGGTGTTCAATAGTGAAGGATGACAGTGGAGAGAGATGTTCACAGACTGTACCCAAGACATGGACATGTGTGGGAATGGATGTTTAGTATGGATAGAATATTCAGCAGATGACAGTCTCCCAAAAGCGGATCCAGAATCCAGCACTCACTAAGGCCATAAGACTGTACTACCAAGACAACAACTGGCTTTCAACAAGAAGTGATTCTGTCTGGGCCTAGGCTCAAGGAAGAAGTCATTATAGAATTTGGCTCATTGGCTACAGTGGGGACTATAAGGCTTCTGAAATGGTTGGCAGCATTTGACCCCATAAACTAGGGCTTCATTCTGACCATTATTGACAAAGCTGGGTGGCTTGTAAAGAAACCTGACCTTCAGAGATTTATGGAGAGGATTAAAACAACACAATATCACTAGGGCAAACTAGGTGGTAAGTCTGTTACAGTACTAGCTAGCTTACCCCTGCCAAAAAAAATCAAGGATCAGGAAGCTGAATCATAATCATAATGTTTTGCTCCATTTCTAGACAGCATTTCCACTTTCCTCAGGATGGGTAATTGCAGAAGCAGGTGAATGAAATAGAGAATAAAATCTGCTATGGGCTGTGACTGAGAATAAAATCATATAGATAATATATATGATTTTATATATAACATACATATAATATATATATATATATATATATATATATATATATATATTACATTATTCCTGGAATGTATAAAAATGGTTATATATTTATACTATAGATATATAGTTTTCTTTCTGGATAATGCTGTGCTGTGTTCTCCTGTGCTCTGTATTATAGCAAAAGATCCCAAGCTGAAGAGATACATCTCTGTATTCTAAAAGCTTTAATATTTTGTGTCTTAGATGTAGAATTTTTAAGTATTCCAAGTGATCTTCATATATGCAGGTGTGCTTAACCTGTGGCCTATATTATAATAAAAGTATTTTAAAACCAGATGTGGTAGTGCAGGTCTATCATCCTAGCACTCTGGAAGGCTGGGCAAAAGGATCACAAGTTATAACCCAGACTTGGACATTTAGCAACTTCAAGACAGTTGTCTTAAAATTTAAAAGATCAATAAGTTTGGATTATATGGCTCAGTATGAAATCTCTGGGTTCGATCACAAAAATAAATTAAAAAGCAAATCTTATTATTCATATGTATTATCTATATCATATATCTTATAGGTGGTCCAAGACAATTCCTCTTCACTCAGTACAGTTCAGTTAACCCAAGCACTTCCAACCTGGAGGGTTACAGATGGAAACACCTGAATGGTATAAGAATCAAGGTGCTGCTTTCCATATAGATAGCCTGTTGTCCCGGCACCATTTATTGGCAACAAGTCCTTTGCCCAGTGAAATGTTTAGGTACCTTTTTAGAAAGTCAAGGTGACATTCTATGTGTCAGTCTATTATTTAAAATGTTTTGTAATAATCTGTAATAAGTCATTCTTTTCATTGTCCTTCAAGTTTATTTTGCCTGTCTCTGGGTCTTTTATATTTCCAGATTATTATTTTGTTTGGGCTTGCATTGATTCTCTAAATCAATCTGAACATAGATGCTCTGAGTTTCACAAGACAAATTGGGAATACCTCACATAACTAGAACTCCTTTAATTCTTTTGCTTAGGTTTGCTGCTGAGAGCACATGGGTCATATGCTCATCACTGAAGCAGGGGGATCGGAGGGAATCCCAGACTGCAGCAGAGTTAGAGGAAATAGAGTCAGGCCAGACACGAGAGAGCTCTTCAGCTGGCATCACCCATCAGAGGATCAGTCTCTTGCCAGAAGGCACCTGCAGTAGGATCCCTCCTCCCTGAAAGGCAAGGGAAGGCTCATGGGAATTATGTCCTTAAAAATAAAGCAGTGTTTTAGGAGGCAGCAGCTGGGGGTGATCATAAGTGGTAGATCCAAGCTTTAAAACAAGCAACAAGGCCCCAGAGCCAATTAACTTTACTATTATTCTATGTAGCCTCTAAGGCTAGGGCCCAGGTTACAAATACAGAGTAAGATGCACAGAGTAACTGGCATGTAATGAGCCCACCACAGATGCCAGCTATTTCTAGCTTACCTGTGTCCCTGCACTATCCTGTGTCAGGTGTAGTTGTAATGTCAAGCAGAAACAACTGTAGCCCTGTTGACAGCTGCTTTACTGGAACCAAGATCATTTTTTTATAATCTGTCCCATTCTCAGTTTTATTGAAGGAAGACAAAAGAATTGTACACCACTTGTCTTTCTGAAATTGTTTCCTTTTTCTCATGTCCTCCATGTTAATCTGTGTTGCTGCAAATGACAGAGTTCTTTTTTCCCTTACAACTAAATAATATTCTGTAATGTGTATGCACCATGTGTGATAAAAGTATAGTGGATGATTAATTTTTAAAATATCATTACAGTAGATCTATTGCCATTAATGACCCTATTCTCATAATACCATACCCACCCCTGGCTTAGAACACCCTTATCCCATTGTTGTTATCACTTTCTGAAGTAGTTCTTGAAATTTTCTATTATGAGTGTCTTTATCTGTGCTGTCAAAGACACAGTATCCAAAACCAATTGAGAAGGTTTATCTTTCATAGTCTTTTTAATTCTGGGAAAGAGCCAAAAGTTATACAGTGCTAGTATTAAGTGGAAAGGCTGGGTAACGACACACCTTAATGTTTTTATCTGACAGAAATTGCCTTACCAAAAGCTCTGTGTGACACAGGGTGTTGCTATAAGGGAGGGTGACACCATTTGCCATTTCTTAGTGTCTAATCAAATCGTTTAAGTGCTCTAATGAGCTTTACAAAAAAAAATTAAGGGTTCACTATAAGGGTGAGAGGAGATATGGCTCAGTGGCTTAAACAGCTGCCCAGCAAGCACAAGGTGGCCAGAACCAAATAAAAAAAGAGAGAGACAGAGAGTTCACCATGGACCATGGTGTTCCCAAGTGTAAACGCAACTTGAACAATTTTGTCAAGATCAAAAAATATAATGAACCTTGTCTTGATCAATGTGCTTTATTTTTTTTTCAGGAGATGAACTGAGTGATTTCCTTTGAGAATACTGAAATTTTATCACAGAATCATAAAGAATAGACACAAATTTCATCTCCCAGGATGAAATTTCTTAAAACACTGGAAATTGAACGAGCACAGATCAAACAACTGCAATGAAATTGACAAAATTTAGTGTTAAAATTATGTTTGCAGTCTATGATTCATGGCACTCTTTAAACTCTCTCTTAACCAACTGACTGCACCAAAAAAGTTGTACCGGTATGTGAAACTTTTCATATACTGCTACTAAGCTTCCACAAACAGCTTCTCAAATTGCAGATACTCACCTTTCCCTTGACCAGCAGCATGCAGTACCATTTGCCCTATAGTTCAATCACCCATCTACTGCATTATTTTTGTCTGTGCAGCTGTCAATAGACATTCACATTGTTTCCATATCTTTGCTATTGTGCATCATTCTGCACGGGAATATAGATAGTTCTTCGAGATTTTGACTTAAATTCTTTTGAATGTATACCAAATATAGAATTTTAGGGGTTATGGTAAGTTATTGAAAAATTTTTGAGGAAATTGTACTGATTTGACAATAACTATATCATTTTATATTCTGCCAACAGTACCCAAGTGTTCACTTTTCTTGACACCTGTATCACTTCTGCAGCAATTCGTTAAATAGATATGATGGATATCTCATTGTGGTTTTGATTTTGAGATCCCTAATGACTAGTGATATAGGGCATCTTTTCACATATGTGGTCCCCATTTGCTTGTTTTCTCCAAAGAGAAGTCTATTCAAGCTTTTGGTCCTTCTTTTAATCTCTTTCTTATTGTGTTACTTCCTATTAAGATACAGAAATTTCTCACAGATCTTAGAATTTAATCTTTTGTCAGAGAGATGCTCTTTAAGCATTTCCTACTTTCTATACATTATAATTTTATTCACAAGATTGTTTCCTTGCTGTGGTGAATATTTTTGGCTTCATGTGATCTCACCTGTCTATTTTTGGTTTTAGCATGTATTGTTGCTGTGATGTTACCTCCAAGAAGTTATTGCCAAGACCAATGTGAAGAACATGCTCCACTTGTGTACAGTGGTACCTCAGTTCATGAACTCAACTTGTTCTATAATTCTGGAAAATATGACAGCATTAATATTCTTTCAGGATAGATGGTCATGGTTTATCTTTGTCACCCATTGCAAAATTTGCAGACAAAAAATTTAGCCAAATGGTTACGTTTCTGAACCAAATTATTCACAAGCAAAAGTGTTGGTGGACTGAGGCAACATTGCATACATTACCTAAAATAGTAAAATTTTGGAAGCAGGGAGTAGGATGGCAGTTGCTAGCACCTAGGGTAAAAGAATTTAGGAGTTGTTCAATGAGTATAAAGTTTCAAAATAACTAAGTCTTGGAGGCCTGATGTTACAGTTGAACAGGCCAATAGTAGGCCAAGGTTTTGATCAGGAAGAAATTATCAAGCATGCATCCAATAGTAAATAGTAAGTAGTTACACTCATTGAAGATCACAGGAAATGTAGGAATGTAGGAACAGAAGCATGAAAACAGAGAGAGGAGAAAAAGGGATAAATACATCTGGCTTTAGGGGTCTTTCATGGAATCTCCCTTGGTGCCATTGCTCTGAAGCCCAGGACAGGGTAATTTATTTTATTTTGCACCTCTCTTAGGATAATGGAAGGAGCAATAACTGTTGGGTGCTGTGTATAGTTAAATGTCCAGAAGGGGGTGACCCACTAAGCTCTTTAGTTTCTAACTGTACTACTAGTGAAGAACAGAGTCCCTACTTTAGTAATATAACACTGTGTACTACAAATTATCAGAAAGGTGGAGCTCTAAGCTTAAAGCTCTAAGTGTTATTGATAAGAATACTTAGTGCTCACCACACACACACACACACACACACACACACACACACACACTCACACACCACCACCACCACCACTACCAATAACAACAACAACAACAACGGAAACTTCTGGAGGTGATGGATCCATTGAACGCCTTGATTGTGGCCATAGTATTATGCAAACACATGTAAATCCTAGCTCATCAGGATGTATACATTACACATACATATATTTTTGGATTTTAACTACACATCAACAAGGTTGTCTACAAAAAGAAAATGAAAATAAATGAATGATAAGCCAAAACTAAAGTTAAAATTCTACCACCCATCATTCCTTTAAGAACTAAGCTTTCATTAGTACCCAACTAAATCTTCAGGTTACTCACCTCAGAAAATATTTGGCTCCAGCCACACTGTTTCCTGTACTGTCCCAACAATATCCTCAGGCTTGTTGTTATTATTATGATTATTCCTTTTTCTCAGCTCCTAGAAACAGTTTCTCTGGCCTGGATAGCTCCTCTGCAATCTCCACAGAATCCTCACTGAGCAGCAACCCAACTACAGAAATCTTTCATTTCTCTGAACTTGAACATTGTCTGTGTTGATCACTTGGCAATTAATCATGTCACATGAAAGCTTATTGAATGTGGCATTGAAACATAAATTTATTATTTTTCTTTGAGTTTTTATGTATTATCTCCTAAACCAAACTGAGAGTTCATTCAGGAGTTGGGTCAGTTCACATTCTGCCACTCATAAACATGAGGCCATGTCAAGAAAGAACTCTTCTTTCACGAGACCTGTGTTTTGTTTTGTTGAGATAAATGAAAGGGTTATACAGAAAGGAAATAGCATAAAAATTATTTGGGTAAAGCAAAACCTTGAAAGGGAAATCAAGCTGGTTGTAGTAATTATTTACTGTGAAATGGCATTTTAGCACTTCACATGTACTCTCTCACTCTAATCACCATAATAATTATGAAGGTTAACTTCACAGTTGGATATACTGAGTCACAGAGAGTGTAAGTAATTTGGCTATGTAGCCAGGATGTCTTATAACTCAGATTCTAATCTAGGCAACGTGTTTCAACACAGATCTTTTCTATGGCTGCCTGCGTGATCACACCTCCTCCTTCAGGGACAAGATGGTCTACACCCTGCAGATCAGGGGAGACTCAGCAAGTGTGCTTAAGTATGCTTCTAAGCCTAGTAGAAAGTCTTCATTAAATATAATAGGAGTACTGAAAGATTTTAAGCAAGAAAGTGCAAGACAAATTTATTAAGATCACCTCTTCATAGTAGATTTTATCACATTGCAAACTACATGCACAGTGAACAATGTCCATTTCATTAAAATATTTAACACCAAACACACTTGTACTATCTATATCCAAATAAAGAAATAGATCAATAATTACAATCTAAATATGGTTCCTTCCTATCTGTCCCCAAGAACGCTCATGTGATCTGCTTCAGATGAGTTTAGCATGTTCTTTAAATTTATGTACATAGAACCATATAAAATATTCTATTTTGTGTCCAACTATTTTCCTTCAAATTTATTTGTAAAATTCACCAATGATGTTGTCTGTAGATATAGCTCATTTGTCCTTATTGTGAGCATATAAACTATTTTTAACTATACCATCTTATTTATCCTTTATACTGTAAATAGCCATTTTAGTTATATATGTCCAGTTTAGCTACTATGAATTGCTTGCTCTTAAGACATCATTTATAGAGATAGCTATATAAATATATACACAATTCTTTTAGGAACAAACATAAAACTTGAACTGCTAAATTACAGATGAAATAGTTCAACCAGTTATTGATGGCTTGCTCTACATTTTCACCAGCAATTTTACTGGGTTTTCTCCATTTTTATAAACTTATTAAAGTTTTTCAAAAGTATGCCACATACTAGCTAGCTACATGCTAGCTACATGCTCTACAATTTGCTCCCAATTGGTGAGCTGCATTTTTAGACCAGTATGGCACACATAGTGAGTGACTTGTCTTTGATTTGCTAAAGGAGTGAAAACATTTTTCTCCCGTCCTTTCAGGAAGGACGACAAAAATCTGCGCTCATTCACCTAAAAAGGATATCTGTGCACAATTACAGTGTTATAGTCATTCACAGGGATATCTTAGCTCTCACCTTCTTATAATATTACAATATGAAAATGGTTATACTGCTTAAAAATCTCAGAGAACATCACATTGATTCAGATAAAATGCCAGTGACAACTCGCTAATTTGATAGGAAGTACAAGGCCTGACAGGAGCAGTGAAAGTCTCAGAATAAAACATGCACTCCAAGCTCCATAAATAAACTATGTTAAGAGCCCTGACTGACCAACTGGCCAGCGGGCGTGTAAGCAGAGCTTCTTGGCCTGCAGCCCCTGCACCCCTGCCAGAACTCAACCTCTGCCCACCCCAAAAGACCAACCGACCACGTAGTAGGCAGGCAAGTAGGACCTCTTGGCCTACCAGTCCCTGCCCTGACACCAGAACTCAGTGCCCACCCACAGCAACCCTGAGCCAACCTACCAATCGGCAAGCATGCAGGTAGGACCTCTTAGCCTGCAGGCCTCTGCCACTCCGCTGGAACTCAGTGCCCACCCACAACAGCCCCAACTGAACCACTGACCGACGAATGCACAGGTAGGACATCTCAGCCTACAGTACCCCTCACCATGACCAGAACTTGGCCCCCGCCCACAGCTCATGACTGGCAGACACATAAGCAGGAACATTAGGCCTGTATCCCTGTACCACCAAAATTTTACCTCAACCAGAACCCAGTTCTGGCATTTGTTGTGAAGCCCTGCAGCAAAATTCCCTGCAGAGAGGTTGGGAGTCAGACCCTACCAGCTAACCCAGGAGCTGAGCGACTTGCCAGAGGAGCACAGCAGGCACTCATCCAAAAGCTAAGCAGGAAGAAGCTGAGCAGAGCAGCCAGGCCTAACCAGGCACATCTGGACAAGAGCAAACTTGGCAGATCCAGACCCAAATTTCAGTGGGTGCTAACAGCATAACTATATCAAAGTTCTGCACCACAGGTCAGAGATCACTGCTATATAGAATAATATAGACCAGGAGTAAAATGCAATCTCAGGTCCTGAGTCCACCCAGAACAAATACACCAGAAACTACCACAGAAGAAAATGAGAACCATGCAGATGAAATCTTTGAATTAGTAGCATCTGAAGTAAGCAAACAGATGCAAAAACATATAGAGGAATTTGAATTGGAGATAACCTCTAATGTAAAAAAAAGCAATATTTGAATTACTAGAGTCTGAAGTAAAAAAACAGCTGCAGAAAAGTATAGCAGGGAATCAGATCAGAAATAACCTCTGAAGTAAAAAAAAAAAAAAAGACATCTCTAAATTAATAGCATCTGAAGTAAGGAGCAACTGCAGAAAGATAGAGAGGAAATGAGAGCAGAAATAATCTTTAAAGTAGTAAAAGAAAGAATAACTATAATGAAAGACTTAATAAATGCCTCTAAAGAAGACATTGATAAAAAATTAGAGGAGAGTAGAAAAATGATGGAATCCTTGAATGAGCAATATAGGAAAGAAATAGATCACATGGCAGTTTCAAAGAGATGTACAAGAAAATAAAATCTCAATCACAAGCTGGAAACATCATATGAACAAAAGTGAAGATACAGTTTCAGATCTTGAAGACACAGTTGCAGCTAGTGAAAAAAGAAGATCTTTTAAAAACAACCAGGTTGTAAGAAAAAATAATTCAACATCTGAAAGGTGATACAAAAATTAACAAAGTGAGATAAATAGGAATCAATGACGAAGGAGACAACACAAATGATATAAAAAGAATATGGACAGAAGTACCACAGGAAAATTTCCCAAATATGAGAAAACAATGGGATATTCAGATAACTGAAGCACACAGAACTTCAAAAGACATCAACTCAACTAAAAACACACCTAGAAATTATTAGTCAAAATCCCAGAAATCCACACCAAGAATAATATACTTAAAGCCACTAGAGAAAAGAAACAGATCACATTTAAAGGAAAACCCATCAAAATAATGGCAGATTTCTCTTCATAAACCATGAAGTCAAGAAGAGCATGGAGCAGAGTGCTTCAAGTCCTCCATGAAAACAAATTCCAGCCCAGACTGCTATACCCTGCAAAACCATCTTTCAAGTATGAGAGAGAAGTGAAATATTTCCACGACAAGGAACAACTAAAGAATTTCATGATGTCAAAGCCAACCCTACACAGACTACTAAAAAGTATTTTAGTGAGGGATCACAATCACCCAAAATTTACAAATGAAACTAGAAAGAACACACCAAGTAGGGCAACCAATTAAACAGGGGGAAAAGGAGTAAACAGTAGAAAGTAAAAGTCATGTCACTCATAAGTCTATACATTTCAATTATAATCATCAATGCAAACGGACTCAGATCTCCTATTAAAAGAAATAGACTGGCAGAGTGAATAAGGAAGGAAAATCCAACAGTATGCTGTATACAAGAAATACACTTAACTCATAAAGAAACTCATAAACTAAAAGTTAAAGGATGGAAAACAATACTGTATGCTCCAGCACCTAAAAAAAAAAAAAAAAAGCACGGGTAGCAATCCTGTTTGTAGATAGTCTAAAATCAAGATTGATCAAACAAAACAAAGGAGGCCACTACATACTGGTTAGGGGAAAAAATCAAGATGAAGAGGTAACATGCATAAATATGTATGCACCCAACATGGGAACACCAAGTTATATAAGACAAAACTTAATGGACATTAACAATCTAATATTGAATACCACGATCTTAACAGGAGACCTTATTACCCCTTTATGCCTAAAAGATAGGGCAAGCTGACAAAAATTTAGCAAAGAAGTCACAGAACTGAACCAGAACTTGGAACAACTAGACTTGGTGAACATACAGAGTGTTCCATCCAACCATTTCTGAATACACATTTTTTTTCAGCTGCACATGGGACATTTTCCAAAATAGACCACATATTAGTGCATAGGTCATGCTTAAGTATATGCAAGAAAACAGAAATTATTCTATGCATATTGTCTGATCACAGTGCAAAGAAACTGGAAAGAAATGGCAAAAGAAATCCAGAAATACATGAAAATTAAACAACATCCTACTCAGAAACCAGTGGCTTAGATGAAATTAAACAATATCTACAGCTTAATGAAAATTCAAACACAAGCTACCAAAATTTATGGGATGAAATGAAAGCAGTTCTTAGAGGGAAATTTATAGCTCTGAACTCACACATTAACAAAGCAGAATGGAAACAAATACTCTCATGAAACACCTAAACCGACAAGAAAAGGGAGAGCAAATGAAACACAAAGCCAAAAGATGGGAGAAAATTATAAAGATTAGAGCAGAAATTAATTCAATCGAGATGAAGAAAACAATACAAAGAATTAATGAATCAAAAACCTGGTTCTTTGAAAGATTAAACAAAATTGATAAGCCCCTAGCTAACCTCATCAAAAAGAGGAAAGAAAGGATGCAAACTCAAGCAATAAGGAATGAAAAGGATCAAATTACTACAGACCCAGGAGAGATTCAGAGGATCATTAATAGCTATTTTGAGAATCTTTACTCTCACAGAATTGAAGACACAGATGAAATGGACAGTTTCCTAGAAAAGTACAAACTACCAAAACTGAATCAAGAAGATATAAGAACTGTCAACAACCCAATAACAGCCAATGAAATATAAATTGTAATAAGAAGTCTACTGACAAAGAAAAGTCCAGGTCCTCATGGATTCACCACTGAATCCTACAACAAATTTACAGAAGATATAATCCCAGTACTTCTCAAACTCTTCAATGTTATTGTAGAGGAAACAATCCTACCAAAACCATTCCTACAGGCAAGTATTACAATGATACCAATGCCAGAGAGAGATGCAACTAAAAAAAGAGAACTACAGGTGTATTTCTCTCATGAATATAGATGCAAAAATCCTCAATGAAATACTTTCCAATAAAATACAGCAAATCATCATGAAGATTATACACTATGACCAGGTAGGATTCATCTTACGGATGCAAGGATGTTTTAACATATGCAAATCTATAAATGTAATACATTATGTCAATAGAGCCAAAGCCAAAAATCACATGATCATCTCAATTGATGCAGGAAAGGTTTTTGACAAAGTACAATACTCATTCATGTTCAGAGTCCTACAGAAAATTGGAGTAGAGAGCCTCTACCAAAATTTGATAAAAACCATATATGACAGTCCAATGGTTAACATAATTCTAAATGGGGAAAACCTGAAGTCTTTTACTCTCAGATCTAGTACAAGACAAGGATAACCTCTATTTCCACTCCTATTCAGTATAGTTCTGGAATCATTAGCTACAGCCATTAGACAAGAGAGAGAAATAAAAGGAATAAGAATAGGTAAAAAAGTTAAATTATCATTATTTGCTGATGGCATGATAATCTACTTGGAAGACCCAAAATACTCCACCAAGAAGCTACTAGAATTAATGCGCAAATTCAGTAGCATAGCAGGATACAAATTCAACACACAAAAGTCAATAACAGTCCTCTACACAGATAACAAACACACTGAGAGAGAAATCAGAGAAACAATACCTGTTACAATAGTGCTGACAAAAATGAAATACTTATGAATTAACCTAACTAAAGAAGTAAAATATCTATTCAAAGAAAATTACAGTACTCTGAAAAAAGACATCCTAGAGGATTTCAGAAAATGGAAAGATATTCCCTGCTCCTGGATGGGAAGAACCAACATTGTGAAGACGGAAATACTCTCTAAATTCTTATACAGATTTAATGCAACCCCTATAAAAATACTGTCAAAATTCCTCATAGACCTAGAGAAATCATTCCTAAAATTTATTCAGAAACAGAAAAGACCTAGAATTGCAAAGGCAATCCTGGGCAACAAAGATAAGGCAGGAGGCATCACAATTCCTAACCTAAAATTATACAACAGAGCTACTGTAATAAAGTCAACATGCTATCAACAAAAAAAAAAAAAAAAATAGACCTGAGGATCAGTGTAATTGATTAGAAGATGCAGAAGCAAATACAAAGACACTCAACCACTTTATCTTCAACAACAGGGCCAAACATATTTACTGGAAAAAAGATAGCCTCTTTAACAAATGGTGCTGGAAAAAATGACTCTCTACATGCTGAAAACTAAAACTTGACCCAAGTGTATCACCATGCATTAAACTAAAGTCAAAATGGATTAAAGACCTAAATATTAAAACAGAAACACTTAATCTCCTGAAATAGAAAGTGGGAGGAAACATTGAAGACATCGGGGTAGGCAAAGAGTTCATGGACAAAAATCAAAATGCATGTTTAACAGTTGAAAGAATCAACAACTGGGACCTCTTCTGGCTGAGAAGTTTTTGCACATCAAAAGAAATTACCACCAGAGTGAAAAGACTACCCACTCATATTGAAAAAAAATTAACTAATAAGTATTCGGACTGAGGTCTTCTATTTAGAATTTATAAAGAACTAAAAAATAAAAATTAGGTCCCAAAATTCAAAGACCCAATCCAGGAATGGGCATCTGAGATGAACACATATTTCTCAGAGAAAGAAATTCAGCAAGCCTATAAATACATGAAGAAATGTTCCACATCACTAGACATTCAAGAAATGCAAATTAAATAACACTAAGATACCATCTCACACCAGAAAGAATGGTTATTATAAAGAAATCAACCAACAACAAATGTTGGAGAGGCTATGGGAAAAAAAGAACACTTCTCCACTGCTCGTGGAAATGAAGTCTGGTGCAACCACTGTGGAAAGCAGTGTGGAGACTCCTTAAAAACTAGAACTGGAAATCCTGTTCAATTCAGCTATCCCCCTACTGGAAATTTTCCCAGAAGAACTGAAAACATCATATCATAGTGATATCTGTGCACCTATGTTCATAGCAGCACAATTCGTGATAGCCAAATCTTGGAAATGACCAAAATGCCCATCATCTGAAGAATGGTTAAAAAAGATGTGGTACTTTTTATACAATGGAATATTATTCAGCTATAAAGAATGAAAAACTAGAAGACTTCATATATGAGCATGTATCTTGAACATATGCTCATAAGTGAAATAAACCTACATGTGTAAATATCGTATAGTCTTTCTAGTGTAAGAACTCAAAAGAAGAAATAAAAATGGAAAGGCATAGCACAGCTGAATGGAAATTAAGGACTTAAGCATTAAACAATGAAGAAAAGATAGGAAAAGTGGCAGGAGCAAAACCATGCACTTATATACACAGGATGAATTAGATAATGGTCCTAAGAACCACCAAAATATTTTCACACTGAAGATAGCAATGGATAACACTAAAATTATTCTTGGAATGCCTGTCATTCTTGTCATTTAGATTTGTGCTGCTTCCAATGTAATTTCAGTTACTGCTATACTCTCTCTCAAGTAAATGATTGGTTTACAAGAAAACAAAAAAGGGCATTAAATGAGAGTAAGAGACTAGGAAAAATGCCATAGGTTTGACCGGCTACAACTTTATATAAACTTAGATTTCTAAATGTCTGTGTAAAAATGTCCAACTGCTTTTATCACATTGTATAGGGATTTATTAGAATATCAATGATTAATGGAAAATATTGATTCCAAGTTAAGTGTAAGATGTTTGATATTCAGAAAGATGGTGATGTTAAGCTCAAGTACCTATGTTATAGAGTAATAGTATCATGACTATTCTCTTCTGGAGCATTAAGGACTTAAGTTTACAGAGCAAAAATTAGAGAAAAAGGAGGGCTACAAGGATTGCCAATATTTTGGCTCTAGCCCTTTAAGGTCAGTGAGGTCTCAGGATATAAGAGAACCTGTAATGTAACATCCTATAACTCAGTGGTTTCCCAAATTTTCTGTTGAAGGAGATTATAGGACCACAGAGGAAAGGAATAGATGATGTATAGTGTGCCTAATGAGAGTCACCTACAGAGGAAACATTCTCTTGGGCTTTCACAGAGAGCAAATTGATCAAGCAATGGCCATGACTCATCCAGGTGGCTGAAACTGATAATAGTCCTACAAAGCACTGTACATGGTTTCAAAGTAAATCCTGAAGGGATTCGACTTACCTTTGGAGGTACAAAACTTACATGTTTTGTTATGCAGGTTTTACTTTATCTTGCCCTTAACCACCCAGCAGAAAACTTTAAACATGAGACATAAAATGTAAAGCCAGATTAGTATGCTGAGCTGTAAATGGCTTAAATCAACAGTTTCCAACATTGCCAGTTCTGCCAATAATCCATTGTGATTATGGAATACAGGACTATGTATACAACTTCTTTCTCTTAGTTCAATGAGAAGAAATTTGTGTACCAATAATGATTAGAAAAATTATCACGTCTACATCCTGTACTTTGTATAACTACTACAAGGACAACAATATGAATTGTATCAATTATTGGGAATGTAGTAATAACATGTTTTTGAAAATGTCACATTGTTATTTCTTATTAAAAGAAAAAAATAAAAAAGAGAAAAAATAAAATAAAATAAAAAGGCAAGGCATAGTAATATACTGAATTGTGAAAGGCTCAATCAATGGCTTCCAATAGTGCCAGATGAGCTGATAATCCACTACCATTATGGATTATTGGACTATATATACAGCTACTTTCTCTTTGTGTAATGAAAATATAGATTTGTGCTAATGATGTTTAGACAAGAAATCATGTCTGCATCCTGTACTCTGAACAACTAGAATGAAGACAATAATATGCAATGTATTAATCACTGTAAATAAATAAACAAGCCTGGGTCAGTAAGCATGGGCAGGTGGTAGCCGGGCTACAGTGGCTGGTGGCAAGGGGGTGCTTGCTGGCAGACAGGTCCTAGCTGGATGCAGGCCCAGGTCGGTCCTAAATAATCAAACATAAATAAACAGATTTAAGCAAAAATAAAAAAAAAACTATGTTAAGATTTTTGAGTTCTGCCATCTTGATGACATTTTTATGTATCGAATAGTCTACAGCATTCTGGAACTTTTTGTTCTAAGAAAAATGCCTAATTGTTGCATCTTCACCTCCCACTCCTGATGTCTAATAACCTTTCTCTGGTTCTGAACACTAGAATACAATTGGTCCTCTGTGCCTATGAACTCTACATCCATGGATTCAACCAACTGCAGATCAAGATTACTTGAAAAATATCTGTTTCTGTATACATTTTTACTAGGTGCTATTCCATAAATGATAAAATACAAAATTATGTACATTGTATTATATGATGCTAGGTCGTATAAATAATCTAGACATGATTTAAAATATATAAGAGGATATACATAGATTGTATGAAAGAACTACACCATTCATATAAAGGACTTCAATAGTTGAGTATTTTGGTATTCATGGGTGCATCCTAGAACCAATCCTCTGCATATATTGACTATACTATTCCAACCCATTTATTGTATGACACAGAATGCTTCTCACTTTGAGTTACCAGAACAGGAAAGGGTTCTGTAGCAGATCTAAGCTGTGATACCAGCACCTGTTACTTGGTCCCTATGAACAGAAAGACTCCAGAAATTCTGAGATATTAGGAGAATTTATGGTGGGAAAAGATGGCATATGTGGCTTATGGAAAGTTCTAACTGGAAAACCTCGTGACAGATTCCGTGTGCCTAGAAAAAGTTTGTGTCAATAAACAGATCCTAGGATGAAATTTGTTCCTTGGAAACTGAAATGTCTGACTTTAAGCAATGATTGGTTTTCTCCCCAGAATATTCCTTAACCACATGGACAATATGAGACCTCAGAAGTCATACATTGGGCAAGAAGTGGTTCCTTCAGTTGTAGTCATGGACAGGGCCAGAAGAAATTGACAAAGTCTCCTAAACAAGTAGCTGTCACATCCAACACTGTGATACAGGGTCCCTCTTTCAGTTAACATGAAGGTAAGCCACAAATGGACAGGTTTCCTCTAAAACTCCACTCAGGTATCTGTGCACTTATGTTCATAGCAGTACAATTTGTGATAGCCAAATCTTGGAAACAACCAAAATGCCCATCATCTGAAGAATGGTTGAAAAAGATGTGGTATTTTTATACAATGGAATATTACTCAGCTATAAAGAATGAGAAACTAGAAGACTTCATATATAATAGCATGTATCTTGAACATATACTCATAAGTGAAATAAACCAGATCTACATGTGTAAATATTGTATAGTTTCCCCAGTGTAAGAACTCAAAAGAAGAAATAAAAATGGAAAGGCATACAGCTGAATGGAAATCAAGGACTATCCCTGAAAGACAGAGAGAGTAGAAATCCTTCCAATGGGCAGAGATCATGACATTTAGCCATCCACTTTGTGTTAAATGAAAATGACCAGAGATAAGAATATAGGACTCATAGGCAGTGGCAAACAGTTGAGATTACTGGTTAAGGCCTAGAAGAAGACTGGAATATCAGGACAAAGAATCTGAAAAAGACACTCATGGGAAGACCTATTTTTTTTGGTGGGGGGGGGATACATAAGGCTTTTTGTACTGTGCTGTTTGAAGGCATCTACCAGGATAGGGCAACCAATAAACACATAGGCAGAATGGCTGTGTCATTGTTATCTCCCATGCTGTCAGGATGAACTCATATGTGGGGCAGGATGGAGACTATATATGTGACCAGTGGCATGAGTTCCACTCAGTATCCATGACCTAGCTCTAGCCACCGCAAACATCCATTCTGCCAAGAACCTGGGTCAACATTCAACATGAAGCTTTAATACTGAAGCACTTCTCCAACAGAACAACCATCCTCTTGGCAAGCAAAATGGCATGGGCCCTTTCTTCCTGGTAGGGGGCTTAAATCACTTCCATTGTGATTCATGGACTGTTATGCTTTATATCTAGATGTTCCCCCAAAGCCTCATACGGTCACAGGGAACAGGATTTTCAGAGGTGGCTGAGTTAGGGTTTGTGAATGGCTCACTGTCTAGTGCTGGGATTTGTATCTGAGTTCTGCATATGCCCTAGGGCAAGTAGTCTGCCTACAACATAAGGAGGAAAGAGGCTTGCTTCCTCATTTTTCCTCTTGTTGCTTTTGCTGTCTACCTCCATAAACAATTTCTCGTCAGCTATGCCACTCTGCTCAGAGTGAGCTGAGCACGGATTCAAACCTCCACAAACTATTAAATAAATAAACTTTTCTCCTCTTAATTTTCAACATTATGTATGTCTCAGCAATGAGAGAAAAGTAACTAAGATAGTATGATAACACAGCTTCAATTAGCACCATTACCAGAGGGCACTGGGTATTCGATCCTCTTCCCCTTGAGAGACCTGTTTCTCTTATGGCAGACACCCTCTCCAATTGCCATCTCTGATAACTGGATATGGGGATCGAAGGCCTGGCCCCCAGCTCTGCTTTGGGAAACCACAATAGCCCCACACCTTCTCACGGAGTCAAATGAGGCACCATGCTACATGCTAACAACTCAACCCCGTCCCAGCTTCCTGCACTCACAGACCTTACTCCTAGAAACAGACTCCTGCAAGGCTCCAACTCCAAGTGTCTTGGCAACTTTCCAGGTGACATGGTCTTGGATGGGATTCTCTACTGGTGAAAGGCCTAGGGAAAGAAGAAGCAAGCTCTACAGATTTACAGGTAGGATAAACAGCAGGTTTAAGAGACACAGCCATACCCAGCATGGCAGTGAGTCCATGTTCTTCTAAGAGCAAATGGAAAGGCAGCTTTCTGAAGTCAAACTGAGTGAGGATGTCAACCTAGAGCGAAACTACTTTAGAGAAATAAGAGGTCAGTGGAGGGGATGAAGAGAGAAACTGTGATTGCAGATCTAGATTTTACAAAAACATCTCTGAGTGCTGGGATAAGGTCAACTGTAGAGACAAAGGTGCAAACAATAGGACTGGTTAGGTGCCATGAACCAGCAGATGACAATAAAAAGATTCTGGTCTGCCATTCATGGGGTGACTATGTTGCAGAGAAGGAAACACTGGGCTACACAATCTTGAGAATCAGTAGTAAGAAAAACTGATAGGTAGCATACTGCTAAACTCTTCTGACCCCCCATACTGCTCTGACCCCTCCTCAGTATGATCACCATGAACTTCTAAGCCTTTTATGGGGTACCCTACCCTGGGGAGCTGGCATACTAGTATTCAGCTGAGGACACAGAAAGGCACATTCACAATTTGGCTTTGCCCACTTGTGATTCTGTTGGGGGTCGAAAGCCACTCACATTTGTCTTACATTCACAAGACAAGTGGAAAGGAGGCAACCAAGCAACACTTTAAAAGTAAGTGATTCATATATTGTGTATTTTAAAAATCTGTTTACTTTATTATTCTTTTGCAGTTAAAAAAGCTGTATTAGGAGATGTCTTTAAAGGACCTTTTCATGCTTCATGCCAGTCCAAAGACTGTAGATGCTTGAATTCAGCAAAATAACTCTATATAGTCTAATAGTCCAATGTAATAGTGAGTTATCAGCATAACTTGTAATTGTCAGGTGTTGACTTGAGCCTTTTATGGTTTAGCATATTAATATGGCATTACTTTTTATACCTCGTGGTTACACTGTTCTGCTGGGTGGTTAAGATTAAGTTAAAGCAAGACCTGTATAACTAAAAATGTAACTTTTGTTATCTGACTATTAATCAAATATTCTTGTTTTGAAAATATGTAATGTATGTATTGTTGTATGATACCCTGTTTTTGTCTTTGCTTTTGTTTTTCTTACTCTTGTCTTTACTCTTCAAAATAAAAGAAAATTATAATAAAGAAGCGTAAAAAGAAAAAAAGAAAGCAAGTGAGAAAACTCATTTAACGCCACAAACACATTCTAAGTTAGGTTTCATAATTATTTCATTTTGCTGAGGAGGAGAGGACAGAGTCTCAGAGAGCTCAAGTGTGTTGCAGAGCTGTGTCAAAACATGTGAGTCTAATATGTCTAGTTTAAAATGCCTGGTTGCACAATGTACTTAGATGAGTAACATATTTTAAAACTTTTAGGAAAACTACTATTAAAATGTCATTCTAAACTCAATATATGCGCATTTATTGCCACCATACACATATATAAGTGGCCCATTAGCTTTACTGTTTACATACAAGGTATAAAAACACAACATTATGGATGTATTGCAAACATATCTGTGAATACACACATACACACATAGAGACTATGGACATGGATAAATACAGCTGAAATTTATTAGAGTATTTAGCAGAGGATCAGTTTCTGTGCTAATGTTTCATGTGCAGCACTTTATAGAACCCTAATAAATTTGTGATTGCTGTCACCATTTTAAAAATGGCAAGAAGATAAACAGCCATGTCTTGTCTGTAGGCACCCAGAGTTACTATTTACTGCCAGACAGGTCTGCCCACCTGACACAAACAGATTTATAAATCTATTTTTGGTGCATCCACTGATTGACTGTGACCCCTAGGAACATGATATGTGTTTGTATGCTCTGATGTACACAATAGATGTCTTTTATGTAAATTCAGATGGTGAACTGCCCTCTCCTTGGAAGGCTTATGTTTTCATATCTGGTTAATGTAGCAGAGTCTGTAAGTTGTGTCCATATGCAAATGGGAAGACAACTTTTGCTGGTTGAATGGTAGAATTATTATTGTAGTCCTTAATGTGCTTTTTTATTGCTTACCTGGCATGACATTAATCCTGACAAGTTTCAAATGACTTAAATTCAATTTTCTTTCCCCTTGAATGCCAGCCGCACAGCCTTGTTTACAAAGAACACTAAACAAAAGTGGAGGAAGACAAAAAAAAGGGCTCAATCAATTTGCCTTCTTGCTAATTGGGGATTTATTACTGGCTGGCTTGCTTGCAATGCTGAGGAGCAGGTCCAGCCCTCAGTGTCTGGGCCCAGTGATGCTAACTGGGGAGCAGGTGATGCTGGAAGCAGCTATGGCCTCCTCATCAGAAAGGAGAAGAAAGACAGGATGATATTTTGTGTATTTTTTTTATTTTAACTGCAAAAAAGGAAGAGTTTTGTTGTGTGCAGCAGCTCCACCTTTCAGCAGGGTGAGCTTTTGGCAGAAGCTGAGATGTGGCAGAGGCTTGCTTTCCAATTTTATTTTTAGGAGAAATGTCTGAGAGACTGTGTCCAATTCCTTGCTTGTTTATGTGGGCATCCTCTGATGAACTCTCAGGAAGCCTTGGCCAAGAATCAGCCCTCTTCTGGGTACTGTGGGAGCTGAGGGTGAGATGGTTTTGGCAAGGGAGCTTTACACACAAACCTACCCCAGAAGGGACATGGACAGAGGACAAGTCAGTCATCCAGGGCTCCCAGAGAAGCTCAGGTGTGCATGGTTTTTTGTTTGTTGTTTTGTTTTCTTTTGTCTTTTTGAGACAGGGTCTCACTCTGCAGATCAGGCTCACCTTGAGCTCACTTTGTAGCCCAGGCTGGTCTCCAACTCAAAATGATCCTGTTGCCTCAGTCTCCTGAGAGCTGGGATTATTATAGGCATGTGCTGCCATGCCCAGCCAGGTGCCCAGTTTTAAAGGGTGAATAAAAGTGCAAAAGGTAAAAAATTGGCTGTTATCTTCCAGAGGAAAGTCTGCGTGCTATTTTCTAGTAAAATCAATGACAGGACAAGAACAAAAAAATGAAGGAAAGCACCTGGTGGCTGATAGTGTGTCTGTCCCTCTTGTGTGGCCTTTAATCCACCTGGAGACAGCCTTGAACAAGAAAACATTTGATTGATTAAGGCAAAAGCCCCAGTCAGAAGTTAGTTGGTGGGTTTTGATTAGTAAAGTCTGTTATTAGTTAACAGCTTTTGTCTCAGTGCACTTAAGATTCCTCTCACTTGCCAGCCCTATCTTTGGCTACAGAGTGAGCCCTGGGGAAGGGCATGCTGACACTGCAGGACATCTCTCAAGAGAAGGGAACCTCACAGGAAGTCTTCCCTGGGTTGGAGTTGGATGTCCTGCTCAATGAGGGAGTCTGTGCTGAGCTCCAGCACCATCTACAGCAGAAGCAGATATCTGGGTATGAATCCAAATTTTGCCATTTATTAGTTGTGTAACCACAGAAGAACTTTTAACTTTTCTCAGCCTGAAAGAAGCCATCTGCAATATGTTATTCAGAGAGCCTTTGGAATCCAAATCCTCTTCTTTCATTCTCTAGTCACTGTCCATTCATCTCAGTAGCCTGAATTGCAAGATCCCAGAGACCTGACTCTCAGAAGATCACGCTGGGAGGTGGAGGGCAGTGGGCAATAAAGCCCAGCAGTTGGCACCAGCAATTTGGCAATGGCTTGGTGGCTGGGTAAGTGGCACCTGAGGAAGGGTGAAAGACACCACATACTTGACAGAAAGAGTAAAGAACAAAGACCTGGAGGAAGTGTGTGCCTGAATCTTGGGGAGAAAGTTCTGCATGTAGGTAAGAAACACAGATTAGGGAGAGCCAGGTCCAGGTTGAAGGGTCTGTTATGAAAGTTTGGGCTCCATGCTGTCTAAACAAGAACATGGCCAAGAAAAGATACACACATCAGAGCATCAGGAGCCCATAATTTTAAGGACTTCTGAGATCTTGGCACATAGTTGTGGTTATATCGCATTTTCTGCCTCTACTTATCCATAACCAGCCCCAATGCCAGCCTCATACACAGTCATACACGATTATGCATGAATGATCTCCCAACAGACTGATGTCTGTTCTCAACATAATCTGTCCTTTCTTGTGTTTCTGTTCAAATGCAGTGGTTACTCCCCCTCCTCTGAAAGCCTTTGCCCCACCCAGCTCACCTGGTATACTTCTACATATTCACTGCACCTGGCTCTGGTGCAGCAGTAATTTCTTCTTTGATACCTCCTCTGGCAAGTAGCCCTCTTGATGTGCTTATGGAGGCCACCTTTACCTACTCATTGACACTATGGGCTCCCTGAGATCACAGCCAGGCTGTGTCCTCTCCACGCAAAACCTGGTAGGTGATCATTGAATATTTATTGAATTGAAACAAACCAACTGGGACCATGCACAGTCCAGCCACTCTTGCCACAGATCCACAGAATCCTGGCGGAAGACAGAGACATGGATAAGGGGCCTTGCTAATTTCACAGTGCATCTGAATAGAAGGTTCTAGCTATGAACCCAGACAAGGGCTCACTGTACAGGTTACTTCTACAGTCTCACGCTTCACAGAGACATGTGAATATTGGGCAGGCCTTAAAAGTCAGAAACATACTGTGGGCCCAAGTATGTGCATGTAAATTATAAGAAATGATTCATCATTTAAGTCACTATTTGTGATTGAAGTTGTTGAAAGAAGAAGTAGCACCTCCCCTGAAAAGTCTCAAGAGAAAGCTGCTTGCAGAGTGCTGTAAATCTCTCATTTCCACGCTGGCCATATGTCTTTGAGAGGGCTGCAAATACTAAGTGGTATTTGCATTCTTGTTTTCTTTACCACTGGTCCTTACAGAGTCGAAATGTTTGAGGTGGGAGGAAGAAGTGTGCACTTGGAAGATTGCCTCCACTTCTCCTGCACCCCTCAAATCCCTCTACAGTTAATTAAAAACAAAAGTACCATCTCTATTGTGACATGGCACAGTCCCATCTCCAAAATCCATCACCCTAATTAGCAAGGACAGAAGGGACTTGTCTACTTTCAATCTGTATGTTCTAACACTAGAAAAATTCACAGGAGATGGACCAGGCTGAATGCCACATGAATGTCTATTAGAACGTTGTTAGCTCTAAGGTATGGCCTTGGGGTCATTGAGCTCCTCAGTCTTGCACTTCTTCAACTGATAAGTAATAATAAAATAACACTAATAATTATGGTAACAAGAGTCAAAGAAAATACTATTTTTAGTGTCTACCAAGAGTTTTATCAGTATTTCCAAGGTGTGTTTCAAGGGCACTAACCTTGAAACACACCCCCTCCAATTCTCCTTGACTAGCCCTTGTAGTGACCAGGTACACATGACATACACGGTAGTTGCAAGCTCCTCTTAGAGACTGACATTACCCAGTGGGCTAAGAGAAGCTCTGAGAAGTTATGCAGCTTTTCAAATATGTGTAATTTTATTTGAAAATAGAATTCCTGTGTGGGATATTATTTTTTTTGTTTAATATGATCTGTAATCAACTATGTAGACACCAAATTATAGGTAAGAAACAAAAAGCCTGAGGTCTTTGGTCTACCAATGAGGGCAAAACCTTTACAGCTTTCATCACTAACAAACAGTGGCTGTGGTGCGCATACCATAGGTTCACCATGATAGGCTAAAGTCTGTGGGTAAATCCTTAGAAATGAAACTCACACGCCACTGCTACATGCTCTCTGGTGCTGATTGTCCTACATCTACGGTACGGCCTGTGTCTGTGCCTGCACAGAAAGTTCAAGTTCACCAAAGGCATCACTGCCTGGACTCTATTTAACAAGCCATCTCAGCCAGTGACACCAGGGGGCCATGAGGAGAAGGTCAGGTAACAAAAAATAAACAAATAAATAAATAAATATCCCTTGAGCATCCCTCAGCACCAAACACTGCTTGCCTCATAGACATAAAGGTGTAAAGCCTTTAGTCTATTCTTTGACTGTTCACCAAGGAGCAGGAGAAAGAAGTGAATAGCCAGCTTGCTACAAAACCTTTGGAGCCCAATAGCCTTGAACTTCATCCAGTGATGCCTGTGCTAGCCCGTGTTCTGGGAACAACCATTCGCTGACAGTGCAACTTTGGGTGAGTCTCTTCACTTCACTGAGGCCCCTTTTCCACACAGTCACCACCCACTATATAGAATTTTAATAGGAACTAAACATCATGACAAGACAGCAGAAGTTGCAGCTCACACATCCTAGCCACCCAGTACCTTTGAGAGCCAGATCAGCAACTGCCACCAGCTGTGACCCTTTATTTGTCCCCTCAAAAAACTGAAGTATAATTCCCAGCAACCACAGTTGAAGAGCCTCCGTGTTTCAAGGCTCCATGCCCTGTGTAGGATTTGAAGTCTTCTGTGCCTAGTATAACACCAAGCTTTTAATGCTCCCCCACCCCCAGCATGGCAGATGAGTAGATGAATATCTGAGGAGGTGTTGTTCTGAGGTTATCTCCTTAGAGCGACAAGTAATGTTTGCCAAATCACACGAGGGAATGGGTTGGTTCTCTGGTAAATATTTGGGGCTGAATTTGATTTTTAATAGGATAGTTGGAAAATTATTGTCAATTCCTGGACAAAAAAGGAGGTTAGAAAAAGCATGGAGGGGTATAAAGTAATGTGGGTCTGGCGATAAGGAATTTGGAGAAAGGACTCTGTGTGTGTGTGTATGTGTGTGTGTGTGTGTGTGTGTGTGTGTGTGTGTGTGTGTGTGTGTGTTAGGGAAAGGTCTACAGAGTGTTCAGGGTCTCACTACTAGATCAGACGCATAGTAATCCGCCTGTTTACAGCCTTCCAAGAGCTGGGATTACAGGCACACACCACCACGCCCAGTCTCAATTGCTGTTTCAGCATGCCCTAGGGCTGGGGCCTGCACAGCAGGCCAGGAGATTGAATCCCTGGCCCCTGTGCCTCATTGAAGGCATTTTTAATCTGATGAGCTAATTGACCAGCCTTGGGCTTTTGACTGCTCATTTACCTTGCTGGAACTCTCTACAGACCTCCTTCTTTCTGGTGTAGAAGTTATAAAGAAATCTTTGAGACTCTTCTACACTTGGTCTTAGCCAAAAGACCAAGAAGCAATTGAGACTCTTCTGTTGGAAGTGATGTGTTGACTTCTGGGCCCTCATTCCTCTTCTAGGCCTCTTAATAACTCACCCCACCTTTTGATGCAAGCCTAGTCTTGGTTCATTGCATCCAATGTAGCACAAATGCCTGTGTACCCGAAGTAAATTTTTATTAATGTTCCACATTTGTCTGCATATTTTTTTCAAATATCATTAAAAGTATCCGATTGTCCCCAGTGATATGAATCAAATGCCATCTGTACTTTCACTAGATATCTGAGAAAGCTACTACAACAGTAGCTTACAAGATAGAAAGTAACTTACAAAGTGAGCAATAATTTTCTGAATTATATAAAATAGCATTCCAAAAGTTTGGGAGAATGAATGTAAATCTAGATTTTTCCCAAAGAATTAACCTATTTGCTTACCTGAATTGGCCTCTGTTGCTGGGACATTTTTTGCTCCTTAGGAAAACAAAAATCAAGAGCTCTCAATTGACTGCCATTTCTTTATTTGTTCATCTACTAATATTTATCAGGGAACGTTTTAAAAAAACAGGTACAAGACTAAAAATAGAGGCTGAAAAATTCCAGACTAACAAAGAACAAAGGGGACTAAAAGCCCAGTCCCTTGAGTCTCTATTGGGTTGTCCAGTCACTCTTTGGAGGATAAGCAGGAAGATCTGAAGCTGGCAATCCTTGTTGAAATTTCTGCTAGGAAAGGCAGCTTGCTTCTTCTGAAGTGGCTGAGTGGATGAGATACAAAAGCTAAGGCTTCTGGCTGCCCATCTTGCTATCATATCTGAAAACTCTGTGTGAACGAAACACCCCAGGAGAAAATGGAGCTGAGAGACAGATGGAGATCCTGTTTCTGATCTGGGATCTGGAAAAGCTTGAAGCCACTTCCCTAGGTTTTCCCTCATGTGTATTACTATGCAGTTTCAAAGTCGTTGGATCACTCTTGTTCCACACAAGGCTGTGTCACCCAGGCTCCCATTGTCTTCCTTCCTTGTTGGTTTCACAGTACCCCACATACACCTCAGGGGTGTGTGTCACACCTCTCCATCTGGTCCCAGGAATTCTCTGATTCTGTGAATGTGCTGAGGGTTGAAAATATTCTATAATCAAAACTCAAGATTTTGAAAAGGTTGACCTAACTTTGAGAAATCCCTGACAAACAGGGCCAATACTTTGTATCTTCTTTCCCCAGGCAGATTGCTCAGAGATGCAGCCCTTAAGGATGTTCTATAAACAGAGCCAACTTCTCTAAGAGTTGCCTATTACCCCTCTCATTCTTCTCACTGTTCCTCACTCATCCACGAATCTCTAAACCAAGCAGTGCCATGCCATCTTCTGTTGATTCTATCTTGGATGGAAATGAGCCTAAGGCAGTTGGTACAAGTAGCTTTAAAAAGAGACCCCTATATCTGAGATTTATATCTGGCATTTTATTATGTAGATGGTAGCAGCATCCCACTGTTGTTATGGGAGCATTGCTGATAACACAATTGCCAAGACATTCATCAGTAGTTTATTCGGATAAAATACAGATACAGAAAGAAAGATTGGCACATGTAGCATTCGAATGAAATGAGGACAGTAGTAACTATAGGGTTTGTGGAGCATACTGCTTTTTGGTAACTCTTTGGAAACTTAGAATAGAAAAATGGCAGACTAGGTTTATTCAGTTATAAACTTAAGGCACATTGTAAAAGTTATGAGACCCTTAAGATACATGTAAGGAGATTAGGCCTAAGGGAGATTGAAAGCATAACTGCACTCCATGTCAAAGTTAACTTAGGTAAAAAGCAAAATTGAGGCCATAAATGAGATAATTCAAAAGTTAGCTTGCTAAACTTGAACTCAAGATTTTCTTGAGTCTTCTAAACCAGCAGGACAAGCCATTTGCACTTAATACATGAAATAAACTCCCATTAGCGTGGACCCTATAAAGATAACTGTTGGAACAGTTTTGTTCCAGTCATATTTTATAGTGTACTCTTCCTTGTCAAAATGTGACCTACAGCCCTCCCTGCCACCAGACAAATATGTGAGGCCATGTTTTAGGATAGGTAAAATGAGGAAATAAAGTCTGTGCTGTGGGAGGAAGTAGGTTACATACAGAAGTCTTGGCAGCATAAATTTAAAATGTGGCAGGAGGCATGGGAGTTTGGATGGTTAAGAAAAGTTATGCAGAACTGCATATTAAGAGAATTGAAATAGAATGCAGAGATGGAAGGTAGACTGCACCCACATGAGATGGCAGGGCGTGTATAACTCTCTGACTTACAATTCAGTATTTTGGCAAACATTTCTGAGTTTACTCTTGATTTTCTGCCTGGATTGCTCCATGGATGTGACAAGGAATTAGAATAGAAAAATAAGAAACCAGGGGGAATTAGAAGTGCTAAGGAAGGGGCCACAAGACTAAGGGCTGTGAAAACTTAAAATTGATTATCTAAATCCATAAATAGTACTACCTGTGCTCACCAGATGATCCCAAACAATGGCTGTTTCACTAAGGCTGTATAAGATATCTCTAATAACTGATGGCACAGCCACCATTGGGAAACTTGGTGGTGGCTGGCCTTTGTGGGCTTCATTGATGTGGGAGAGGCTGCCATGGAAAAACAACCTTAGAATTGGTAGCAATGATAGGATTCCACAGTAGCAATGGTCAAGAGACAGAGGTAACATAGTGGGCCTCAAAGCCATGGAGAGCATCACATTTCCTTGGTCTATAGGAGGTATGAGTGATGGGTAATACACTATGAGTTCCTAGGGGAAAGATAATGAGCAGCTAACTAAACTGGTAAGCAGTTTCTATAATAAGGAAAAAGAATATTCTGTGTTCTCCAAGTACTGTATCTTTATTGCAGGCAACTGGATGAATGCTCATTGAAAAGAAAATTAAATATGTCCAATTTAATAAACATTTGCCAACTGAAAAACAGAACTGGTAAAATTGTCACTCAGTTTTCACAATAACACAATTTGAAGGCTGATTGCATAAAGGTGGCTGTCCTCCAACACAATAGAAAATTTCAGATTGTAATTATAATATCCCATTATCAGATACAAGGCAACTCACAGACACATTGCCCATGATTGAAAACCAGGCTGGGGTGACTTGAAGAAATACTTTACAAAACCACTTCAATTTTGATAGTGTTCTCTGGGACATTCCCTCAACCAATTACAACAATTTACCAAGATGTCTGCGTAGTAGAAGAAAGTAGGTAGATCTTGGAGATTGTTTGATATAAAGTTTGATCTAACATTAATACCAGGAACCTCCTGAATAACTGAAATTTCACCATGGTCTTTTGGATCCAGTGGTGTTTGACTGAAGTCAGGTGAAACATGAGGTTCAAATCCAGGTTTCCTCATGGTCCCAGGAATCTGTGGATCCATATTGCAGTATTCCCAGATTCCCAGGGCAAAAATGATATAAATAGATTTCATATTCAAGTGAAAAGATCCTAGCTATGTCGAGTAAGAGTTTTTATGAACACATAAAAGTTGATGAGCATGCTTGCCAACCTGACAAAATTGTTAACCAGAAACAACACTCCATACCTGGAATAACTTCAGAAATTCAGATCATGAAAACAAAAACCATGAAAAACTTACAGAGGTTACTGCTGCCATTGTGTCATTATTCAAGCCAACTACCAATTTCTGCAACTCCAAATGGATCTTCATGATTATTATAGATTATTCAAACAGGTATTATTTCAGTAGTAAAAAATTGCTTTACTAGAAGTGATATTTTTACTGGACCAAATAGATTCTGGCATTTGTCTTGACATTATTGATCTGTTAGAGATGCATTTTGCCAATCTCAGAAATGAAAAGAAGATGCCTTCACAGAAGGGGAACACAAGTAAACATTCACCCTTTCTCATGACTATTCAGACTTTCCTGATCTCTACCAGTATATAGTTCATGGGGAGGCGATTGTGCTGATATTTTGCAGATGGTCACACTGTTCAATTACATTAACAGCATTGCTTCAACTCTACAATGTAGCAGTAAATAGCAAGTAACCCTGTACTCCATGTGATAGAGGCACATCAGAAGACAGGCTATGAACTCAAGGAAAATTATAGCAGTTATTCATTAACAAGTCAGAGGTGGAGAAATTGGTAAAAAAAAAAAAAAAAACTCTTTCAAGGGAAGCATCAAGCTGTTGCATCTGGGAAGAAAAAGTCAGGATCATTGGAGAGCCTTTGGATGATGAAAGTTGAAAAAAAAATGCTCAGAATTTCTGCTGAGTAGTCAGTTAGATGACTGGAGGTTTCATCATGCTTGAATAAGAACCAAAGTGGAAGAAGTTCTGTAGCAGGTCTAGAATGCTTAGGCTGCACAACCGGGAGATTTGACTGAGCTAGAAATGTCTAACATAGTTAAAGATGCTGTATGGATCATCTGACCAGCCGCAATAAGAACCTTGGCACAAGCCTTAATTATTCTAGAGCAGAGCATGTGTTTATAACTGAAGTGCTTGAAAACAGTGCTGTGCTATTGGGCTCTAGTACAGACTCAGCATTGGATTATCTATTGACCTGTCTGTGTAGCTATCTATCCTTTTACATAATACTTAACTATTTAAAGTAGTTCTACTCACATCAGAAACATAGTACTGGATATAAAGGGTGACAGTTAATAATTATAAAGGGGGATAATATAACAGATATGTTCGAACATACATACAAAAGTTGACAGACTGAAAATAAATGCCTAAGGTTTTGGAGCTTTCATTGAGTG